>JARHVA010002341.1:1440000-1687500 GCA_037957365.1 Torreya grandis | reverse complement strand
TCGTCACTATTTGTAAGCACTCATAAGAGGAATTACAAAATTTAAAAAACACCGACTTAATGGGAAAATACTTTTCACAATATCTTTATTTGGCCCAAAGACTTAATGAAACATGAAAGTGACAACTAATCTTACCTTATGTATGATTGATACACACATTACAAAATCCTTGTATGCTCGAATCAAATACTACATTTGAATTTATATGAAACATAGGACCTTTCCTACCATCTCTTTCAGATTTTCACAATGTTCATTTATTCACAACTCCTTTAGGAGAAACAAAAAGTTTACCTTGCCATTTCAGATGGTAACTCCTATGCAATCCAAATTTCATTTATAACCTCTTTCTAACACTTATTTTGACATATATTCTAGTTAACAACCCCCCATTCTGGTTCTTCTATTTCAAGGCCCTATAGGTCTACAACTTTACATTCAGAACTAATTAGATTTTTTCTCAATCAATTTTGATTGCAAGGTGATAACTCCATTATGAGTTTACTCCTATAATTAAAATTGGCTAAAGAGTCTTATCAAAATACCTAGTAATCCCGTAAGGTCGTAGAGTTACAATCCTAAAATTTAATACCAAAATGTACTAACTCCCTTAACAAACAAACAAACAAACAAAAAAACAAAAAATAACAACAACAAACAAAACAAAAAATGATCAACCCAACAAGAAGAGGAAGTAATTACAATCTTAAATCATTTGAATTTCAAAATCATACGGAGTGATGGTGTTGAAGAGAATGAAATGAATAAAAAAAATATGTCTCCAATTAGAATTAGATGGAGTCAAAATGAGATAGTGACATTGATTAAATATATTTAAATGAGTACACAAAAATTATTTAGCCATGTGTATTATTTTTTTCCATGTATGTCAATGGTGTGTCGGTATCTATATGTAAATGCACATCACATTATACAAAGCATACCAAATAATAGTTACTAAAAAAATTGTTCACATTTGGATATTAAAGAGAGGAGAAAAATAGTCACACCTTTCAACATCATTCTAATATTAATCATGATGATAAGATTCATACATATTAATTAGAACATGAAAAATAAATAAAGGGATAGTAAGATCCACACATAGTAATAGAAATATTTTGAATAACAATATATAACATATATTAGAGATCATACAACATAATAGATATTTGTGGGCCAATCTAAGGATTGTATATCTTATTGATTAATATTTAAAGTGTATGGAAAAATAATATTTTTATAAGCTTTTAGAAAGAAAGTCTTTTGATTCACGTGATAGTGATCAGATTAGAAATTGACACCATGTGATATGTTTTTTTGGAAATTAACAAGAAATTGTACATATGTATATGAAATAAAATTTAAAAATCTTAAGTTTAATAGGTACTATATATTCCCATTTACAGAGTTATTTTTTGGGTGTCTTATTTTAGCCCTATCGGGTTTGTTTTTGGTTGGCTCATCATTTGGTGATGTTTCTTTGCTTTGTATGTGTTATTTCGGTGTCTTGTGGTGTCATGTGTTGAATGGTGTGTCGGTATCTATATGAAAATGCACATCACATTATACAAAGCATACCAAATAATAGTTACTAAAAAACTTGTTCACATTTGGATATTAAAGAGAGGAGAAAAATAGTCACACCTTTCAACGTCATTCTAATATTAATCATGACGGTAATATTCATACATATTAATTAGAACATGACAAATAAATAAAGGGATAGTAAGATCCACACATAGTAATAGAAATATTTTGAATAACAATATATAACATATATTAGAGATCACACAACATAATAGATATTTGTGGGCCAATCTAAGGATTGTACATCTTATTGATTAATATTTAAAGTGTATGGAAAAATAATATTTTTATAAGCTTTTAGAAAGAAAGTCTTTTGATTCACGTGATAGTGATCAAATTAGAAATTGACATCATGTGATATGTTTTTTGGAAATTAACAAGAAATTGTACATATGTATATAAAATAAAATTTAAAAATCTTAAGTTTAATAGGCACTATATATTCCCATTTACAGAGTTATTTTTTGGGTGTCTTATTTTAGCCCTATGGGGTTTGTTTTTGGTTGGCTCATCATTTGGGGATGTTTCTTTGCTTTGTATGTGTTATTCCAGTGTTTTTTGGTGTCATGTGTTGAATGATTTTTATCTTCTAACTTTTCGATTAATAAACAGGTGAAGAACCCTCTAACCCTCCATTACTTATTAAAAAAAATAAACACTATATAATATAGCCCTTTATATTTCTAATAAATAAATCTTCTTATATATTTTAATAAATTAATAATTTAATTTATATGTATGACTATAAGTATGTGTGCTTGTTTTTTAATAAAGTAGAGGCATATCAAAAGGTTGAAAACATTCATTTTTTTGAATGAATGGACAATGAAAAATAGTTATTAAAAGTGAAAATAGTCACCAAAAATAAAAGTAGGTGGAAATTTTAAAAGTTGGCTTTAAGATATGTATATGTATATGTATATGTATATGTATATGTATGTGTGTGTATATATATATATATATATATATATATATATATATATATATATATATATATATATATATATATATATATATATATATGGTTGATAAGTAGGGTTGTGCATCTTGTTGATTAATATTTAAAGTGTATAAAAAAAAATATTGCAATGGTTGTAGTTTAATTGGTGAGGATGATGGTTGCTCATTTCCATCCATTGAGGTATAAATCCTTCTAAGTACCTAACATGGAGAGTCAAGTGACCGTGCATCATGCCTTGAGTGATTTTGACTTAATAGTTATTGTATTCTAAATAGTAACCATATAATAATACAAGTGTAATGTTTTACTTCAATCAATAATGCTTAATTTATTGCGTTGAGACACCTCTAACCTACTAAAAAGATTTCTTCTCCTTATTAGAAATGGACGATAATATTTAAAAGTTTAAAAAATAATTTGAGTGTCTTGGTGCATGCGGTGAGGGTTAGTTGGGATTTTAAGCATCCCCTACTTTTTTAACTCCTAAACAATAAATAATAACAAAAGTAATAATTTGTATAATTGGAAACCTGTGATATACAAAACCCCGATAGTGTGTGATATGTGCCTTTCCTCCTTCCAATAATTTCTCTAACATAAATTTGTATGCCACAATGATAAATATTCTAATGATTACTTGATCTCTCTAGATTTTCTTTCTAATATACAATAATGTTCAATATTCTCTACAATATCTCTAAAAATTCAATTAAGGTTTCGTCGAAAATTAAAAATTGATATATTATTTATTAAAAAAATACTTTAAAATTAATTATATATTATCTAACTTTATTTTAATTCGTAATTATTTTAAATGTACATAAAAATTAATCTAATAAAATATAATTAAAACTTACTTAAACTATATATTAATATATTATATTTTATTATTAAAATAGATTAATATAACTATTATTAATAAAATAATATATAATAATAATTCCAACAATAAAATAATTTGTTAAAATACAAAACAATGTATTATATTTTAAAAATTTACCATATCACAATAAAACTTTAAATCTTTAAATGAATAAATAGAGCCTACCTAATCTTCCATGAGTCAACTTAAACAAAAATATTGGTGGTATTCTCATGCATAGCAAAGAATATATGTTAGTTACACGTCAACTTTAATATATTCAATAGCACACTGAGGTAGATATAAACGTCTTCATAGAAGCATCCAAATACATTAAATAATTATTAAATTATTGAATTTCTATGAAGGTGGAGGTCTCTATTTTGTATGAATAATAAGATATAAGATTTGTTTTAGAAGAGTGTGGCTCATGGGGTTGGGGCGTATTTAGGTAGGGGAGGGGAGGAAGGATTTCATGGTGTGATTACTTTTTTAGATTGTTGATTAAATATTTTTTTGTTGTTTGATTTTGTTTTTGATGGTGTCTCTATTTATTTATATATATTTTTCATTAACGAAATAATTATGTGGCTTTTTGTTGTGAAGCCTCTAACTGTGTGGTGTTAGTGGTGTTCTTGTTATTTGTGTCTCCATCGCTGCTTACGATGATGGTATTTTGGTCGTGTCATATATTTGTTTATGATAGTGGTATTTCAGTTGTGCCTTGTTTCTTCTGATTTTGGATTGCAATGATGTCTTTCTTTTGTCGTATTGTTATCTTGAACTTAGCATTTTGTGCTTCCAATTTGTTTCTCCTTTGAAGGTTGGTAGTTGTGCTAGGCATGGTTGTGGCTTACATAGTTGCTCTGGTGGCTAAGGTTTTCAATACTCTAATCATTTAATCGGATCTATTATTTTCTGCTATTCAAGTTTTTTTTAGTTATTTTTCTGTAGTTTATTTTATTTGTTGGTTTTTTCCAACTAACAATGTTGTATTTTGTGGGATGTTTATGAGTATGCCTCTTGCTAATCTTTTCCTACTTACAATATTGTGTTCTGAAAGATTTTTATACTTTGTAAAGATTTTTCTAAATGTTGTTTGTAGATCATGAATACCAATTGACCACCTTTTTTAATTATAGAGTATTCATATACTTTATTTCTATATTTTTCGTTAATAAATATAGTAATATTTTTTAACAAAAAAAGTACATTAAATAATACAGAGAAATTATTTTCAAAAAACTGTGTTAAAATTTTTGATAAATTTTTAACACAGTTTTTCTAAAAAAATTTCTTTATATTATATGAATTGTAAAAACATCAAATCTTTGATCCATTAAACACTTTATATAATACATCATGTTGTTATATTATCGACATAAAAATTTCTCATTATAATATAAATAAATAAATTACAATTAAAAAAAACTTTTCATTGTAATATAAATAAATTGCAATTAAATGAAAAATTAATAAACTAATTTATATTAATTAAATATTATAACACATATATAAAATAATAATATTATTTAATTAATTATATTTAAATTAATTAATACTATATTTAAATAATATTTTAATTTTTACCTTCATTAATTATAATTTAAAACAATTTCAATAATTTCATCTAAAAATTTGGATTTGATTAGAATAAAGGGTTTAAAAAACTTAGACCAAGAGATAAAAGAGCACGATTAATAGAAAAAGATAAATCAACTTAGAGTGAGGAATATATCCAATCCCAAGATTTAAATCACCATTTAAAAAATAAGTAGAGTACTGAGCTTCCTTAATTGATCAAAAGTATAATAAAATGCATATACCCAATAGTTGAAGCTATTTCTATTGTAATGGTATAATTATATTATTAATGTGGAGTTTGTAAATTGTCATAATACAATTATATTATTAATGTGGTGCTTTCTAATTATAATTATATGAAGTGTAAGTGTTGAAGTGAGATAATAAAGTTAATAAAAAAGATATCTTCAATGATAATTATATAGATTTGAAGTGAGATGATGGTACTGATTATTTTACAAATACATTAAAATTGTTATTATTTTTTATAAATTCAATAAAACAATAGTACATATTAATAATGTGTTGGTATTTTTATATAAATATATATTATATATGATATATAAAATAATAATTATTAATTTTTTTCATATTAATATATTAAAAAGAAGATAAATAGTCATACTTTTTAATATCATTTTAATAATGTTATGAAAGTAAATTTATTATAATTTTTAGAACATGATAAATAAGTAAAGAGATAATGAGATCTACATATAATAATATTAATATTTTAAATAATAACAACATACAAATTATAATAGACATCATACACTACAATAAATATTTGTGGGTTAATTTAAAGGTCGATCATTCCTACAATCTAATATAAAATACTTTCATAAATAAAAATATTAAAACACATTACTAATTTTTTTTGACAATAAGTATAAATGTACCTGATCTTGTAGCTTTGACGTGCCATCCATTTCCATGTGATCATTATCTAGGTCAATGCCATTTATGTAAATGCACACTGCATTGTACAAAATATATAAAATAATAATTATTAAACAAATTCTCTCATAATGACATATTAAAGAGAGGAGACAAATAATTGTACATTTCAACATCATTCTAATGTTAATCATAGAGGTAGACCCATTGTAATTATTATAACATAATAAATAGGTAAATAGATGATAAGATCCACACATAATAATATATATATTTTGAATAATAACGAAAACATACCAAATATAATAGAGATCACACAATATAATAGATGTTTGTGGGCCAATGACCCCTATAATCTAATGTGAAAGAGAGTTATTAAAAAACAAATTAAAATACATTACTTTTTTTTTTTACAACAAATATCTATATACCTCCACACAATTATTATATCTTTTTTTGAATGTCTTAGAAATTATTGCCATAGAATTCCACTTAAATTCCTTATTTGCTCTTACAACAAGGTATTTCATTTGAATTCCCTCTACAAATCTCACATCATGGCCATAAATTCCCTTGCATGGGTGTAATTCCATCCCTTTTGTAAGGGCGACACATGTGGCATCTTGGAATTCAAATCAACAAAAACCAAGTGAAAAATTGCCATCAATATCGACATATGTTCATATGAAGAACTGTTCATTTAGAAAACAAGTCTTGTCATCACTATTTGTAAGCACTCATAAGAGGAAATGCAAAATTTAAACAATATTGACTTAATGGGAAAATACTTTTCACAACATCTTTATGTTTGGCCAAAGACTTAATGAGACATGAAAGTGACAACTAATCTTACCTTATGTATGCTCGAGACACACATTACAAAATACTTGTATGCTCGAATCAAATACTACATTTGAATTTCTATGAAACACAGTACCTTTCCTACCATCTGTTTCAAATTTTCACAATGTTCATTCATTCACAACTCCTTCAAGAGAGATTAAAAAAATTACCTTACCATTTTAGATGGTAACTCATGCAATCCAAGTTTCATTGCTAACCTCCTCTCAACACTTGTTTTGACATCTATTCTAGTCAATGACCCCCTATCTTGACTCTTCTATTTCTAGCCCTTGTAGGTCTACAACTCTATGTTCTGAACTGATTAGATTTTTTTCTCAATCAATTTCGATTGCAAAGTGATAACTCCATTAAGACTTTACTCCTAAAGTTAAAATTAGTTAAAGAGTTTTATCAAAACACTTGGCAATCCCATAAAATCATAGAATTACAATCCTAAAAATTAATACCAAAATGTAATAATTCCCTTAACAAAAAGATAAAAAAACAAACAAAATAACAAACAAAACTAATAATAATAATAATAATATTAACAACAAAAAATAAAAATAAAAAACAAAACTAACCACTTTTTCTGAATGTCTCCACTCAACCTAACAAAAAGAGAATGTAATTACAATCTTAAATCATTTGAATTTCAAAATCATATGGAGGGATAGTGTTGAAGTGAGAAAATGAAATAAATAAAAAGATATGTCTCCAATGAGAATTAGATGGAGTTAAAATGAGATAGTGGCATTGATTAAATCTATTTAAATGAGTAGAACAAAATTATTTAGCATGTATATTTTTTGCTATACAAATTCAATAAAATAATAGTATATGTCAATAATGTGTTCGTATTTATATGTAAATGCACATCACATTGTACCAAATATATAGAATAATAATTACTAAAAAAAATATTCACATTTAGGTATTAAAGAGAGGAGAAAAATAGTCACACCTTTCAACATCATTCTAATATTAGTCATGATGGTAAGATCCACACACATTAATTATAACATGATAAATAAGTAAATGGATAGTAAAATCTACACACAAGAATAGAAATATTTTGAATAACTATATATAAAATATAATAGAGATCATACAACATAATAGATGTTTGTGGATCAATCTAAGGGTTGTATATCTTGTTGATTAATATTTAAAGTGTATAAAAAAATAATATTCTTATAGGCTTCTAGAAAGAAAGTCTCATGATTCACTTGATAGTGATCAAACTGAAAATTGACACCATGTGATCTGTTTTTTAGAAATTAAAAAGCAACTATAGATATCTACATGAAATAAAATTAAAAACCTTTAAATTTAGTAGGCACTATATATTCCCATTTACGAGGTTATTTTTTAGGTTTTTTGTTGTAGTGCTACACTATTTATTTTTGGTTGGCTTATCCTTTAGGGATGCTTCTTTACATTGTATGTATTGTTTTGGTGTCTTGTGTTGTTGTGTGTTGAATGGTTGTTGTATTCTTGCTTTTAGATTAATAAATGGGTGAGGAACCTTCCAACCCTCCATTACTTATTAAGAAAATAAACACTATATACTATAGCCCTTTATATTTCTAGTAAATAGATCTTCTTATATATTTTAATAAATTAATAATTTAATTTACATGTACAATTGCAAGTATGTGTGTTTGTTTTTTAATAATGCAGAGGCATATCAAAAGTTTGAAAACATTCTTTATTGTGAATGAATGGAAAGTGAAAAATAATTATTAGAAGTGAAAAATAGTCATCAGAAATAAAAAATAGTCAACCGAATATCAATTTGTATAACTAAAATTTTATTAATTTATATAAATCCTAAAATTATAGAGTAAACAAATTAAACTACATGCAAATTTTTAGTTAACATGTGAATTTGAAATTCCAACCCTAATAAAAAATGAATATTTATAAATAATATTAAATGTATACAATAAAGATTTATAAAATGCTAAATGTAGATCAATTTAAAACACACTTCAAAATGTAGGCTGATGGGTTAATGCCCTCCTTCAATTGATATGTTAACGGTGTTATTGATGAATCATAACAACATTAACCATATAACAACAATGGATGTGAATAATCATAATATGAATAAATGAATTAAACTAATTTGTAACATAAATATTAATTATTTTTTAATTAGGTTATAATATATATTGAATTAATAAAAGTCTAGTTAATTAATTTTAAAATTAAAGAGATGATCATGTAAAGTTTAGAAGTTATCTTGAATAACGTAAGATTCAATGCAAGGATCATAGTCTAAAAATGTAAGTTTAATAGTGATGGTGATCTCGTCCAAAAAATTAATAATAATCAAAGAAGACTTTTAAAAATATAATTTCCTCATGACCTAAAAAAAGCTTTCTTCTTTTTATCATAGATTAAAAATAATATTTAAAACTTAAGGAAAATAATTTAAGTGTTTTGGGCAGGGGGTGAGGGTTAGTTGGAGTTTTAAGCATTCCTTACTTATTTGACTCCTAAAGAATAAATAATATTGAAAATAATAAATTGTGTAATTAGAAACAACTGACATACAAAACTCTACCTTAGTAGTGTGCGGTGTATGTCTTTCTTCCTTTCAATAATTTATCTAACATAAATTCACATGCTACAATAATAAATACTCTAATAAATATTCGGTCTCTTTAAAATTTCTCTCTAATATATATTAATATTCAATCTCTCTAAAAATCCCTCTAAAATTTTAGTTAGAGTTTGGTCGAAAATTGAGCACTATATATTATTTATAAAAACGATTATTTCAATTAATTATTATGTAAAATGTACGACAATATATTATATTTTAAAAAATTACCTTTGTCACAATAAAACTTTAAATGAATAAAAAAGAGCCAACTAAATCTTCCACGTGAGCCAACTCATAAACAAAAATATGAAGTAGTTGAAGCTTTCATATAATTTAATTTAACGTCTATATACAACTAACACCCAACGGTTCGACAAGAGCATCTATAAGGTCCAATTATTGGTGGTACCACATCAACTTTAATATTAACAATCACATGCTGTGTTAGAAATAAATGTCGCCATACATTAAATAATTATTAAAACATTGTTTTGGAGATTTATGGGCTCTCAAGAGTGTGGCTCATGGGGAGGAAGAATTTAATGGTGGTTATTTTTTAATTTGTTATTTGAATATTTTTAGTGCTCTAACCATTTAAGGATTTGTTGTTTTTTTGTTATTAGATCTTAATTTAATGTTTCCTCACTTTAATTTTTACAATACCACATCTCTAATTTCTAAAATAATATTTCTTCGCTTGATCTTAAAATGATTGTGATATCTAAAAAGAATTTAAAAAAATAAAATGAACTTAAAAATATATATGAAAGTTAGTATAATTTTACAATATTATTTAATTATTAAAGTTTTAATAATAGAAACTACAAATCTAAAAAGGATTTAAAATTTATAAATGATATATAATTTCCGAAATATATAAAATCATATAAATTACGTGTCAAAAATAGTTTACTAAAAATACTAATTCTAAATAATAATAAATAATTTTTTTTGTCTCTTTAAAATGCCTATAAATATTCATAACAATAAAATTGATTATGACTCAACTAATTGTAAAATAGCATGATTAATAGAAAGAGATGAATTAACTCAGACCAAGGAATGTATCCAATCCCAAGATTTAAATCATCATTTAAAAAAATACATATACACAATATCCAATAGTCGAAACAACTTGTAGTGTGATTAGAGTATTAATGTGCGGTTTGTAAATTATCATAGTATAATTATATTATTTTTTTGGATGAGGCAAACATTTTTGAAACTGGAGCTATGAACCGAACATCGATTTTGACTAGAGCTTTGAACCAATATGGGACACAATCGGGGGCCCATTCCCACAGCAAGAAAAGAAGAAGACAAAAATAGGAAATACAAAGGGCACCGCCTGTCAAGAAAGCAAGAGGGGAAACTGAATCCACCAACCTTAAAACAAGAGCACAAAAAGCCCCAAAAGGCTAGAAGAGGAGACACAAAAAAATAACCAAACCAAGTGCTGTAAACTGTCCTTCAGGAGGACCTATCCACAAGCCGATTCTACCTGACGCTCTCTTTTGGAAAGGTCTTTTAGGGTCTATTGAGAGCCATTGTTGACGAGAGAGTGTGCTTCCACCTTGAGAAGTTCTACCTCAGATCGATGAACCTTCTTCTTAGTAGAGACACCAATATTTGCATGATGCTTAGAGGGACTAGAAGGGGGAACCTAGGATGGATATCCCCCTTTGAGGGGAAATTGCCCTGGGGCTCAAATAATATTGCATGGGGACATTCGCGGGGGGGGGGGGGGCGGGGGGGTGATCCAGCACGGGGAAGGGGGGACATCCACAAATAGGGGAGGAAGGGGAGGGAGGACAATGAGATCATGCCCAGGATCTTTCGCAACATCTTCAGCCAACTCCACCAAGTGAGAGAAGCAGGGACGATAGAACTTATCATAGTTATGCCATTTAAAATTCATATCAAGCACTCCCTCTTTTATTTTCCAAATGGACTGAGGATGCTGACGTTTCTTGGATGGGCACTCAACAATGTGATGGCCAAGGAGGTGACAATAGAAGAAACAGAAGGGAAGGCCCTCATAATTGAAATGATGAGTCCACAAACCATGCGAGGATAACAACTTAACTGAGAAGGAGAGAGGCTTGAAAAGGTCAATGTAGGCACAAACATGGATCGAATAGAGGTTCCAAGAAGCTACATCTATCTTTACAAAAGAACCAACCTTGTCCACCAATCATTTGATGAAGCACTCATTCCTCATCATCAGAGGGAGATAATGGAATTGGATCCACATCAAAATGACAGTAAGTTGAACCAAATTTGATGAGAAAAAAAGGTTCTAAGTGTAGAAGAAGATGTCAGAGTGTTCGAAGAACCATGGACTGGAGTTCCACACAAAATCTTGATCAAAAGGGTTCTAAAGTTCTACCAGAAAAAGCCACTACCTAGAAGAGAGAAAGAAGGAGGACCGATGGAATGCCATTCCTTTGAGGCCCAAGCAGAGAGAGTAACAAGAGAAGCAAATGATCCCACACACTTGGAAATTAGGGATTTGCTGCCAACATTAGATTCCATATCCAACAAAGCATGGTCAGGGGATAACTAGTTCAGGAACTATCGAGGCCACCTGAATACGAACATCACCAAGCAGAAGGTCCTCTATGGGAACCAAAGAAGTAATACATGAAGCATCCACCATACAAGGGGCAACAAAGTCTGAACCTGAAGGGATCCAAGATAAATAAAAGTCTAAGCAATGGTGAAATGGATTGAAGGCATTTTTGCATTTTTCATAAATCTATATATTCAGGGTGTTTTTAATATATATATAATAATTTAACTTAGCATTTCATTCTATTAGCTTAGCATTGCATTCTATTGACTTAGCATTTTCTTAATTATATTGCATATTCCACCAAGTCACAGTCAATAATTTTAATTAAAACTCAATCCAAAATTATGATTAAAATGCAGTCCATAGCTCATTATTATTGTAACTCAGCGCATAGTGTACCTAGGTTGGAAACCACATATGGAAATTCAAGGCAAAAAAAATATAAAATTCCATTCAACATTCGATCTTGCATTAAAGAGAAACATAGTTTCCCTTTATTAAGAATACATAGCGATTTACAACATACACATAGTGATTCAAATTAATAACAAAACATTTAATTTAATGCTCAACATTTTAACTCAGATGACTCGGCATTTATTTTATATATATGCATTTTTTACTTATAACATAATGTTATCAATTGTGACATGGCGGTTCACATAAGTGACTCAACATTCTATAAAATATACATATATACAACATGTCAATTTATACTTGTCATCCATATGACTCAACATTGCAAGTGAAAGCCTATGCGTTTCCATATATGATGTAGCAACATACTATTAAGATGTTGATAATTATATGTAAGATGCAGTTATTGACTGTATAAAATGTAGGTCTATTTATCTAAGACGCTGCCTATAAAAAATTCTACTTATTAATAATTAAAAGCACAGTCGATCCTTGTTACATATTAAAACTCATTTCACTATTACAAAACTTATCCACACATATATTTGTGGTCTATAAAAATAAAAGGGATGCCATCTAAAGTTTTTAAGATGTTGATCAATAATATGGAATGATATTATATGGGCATGATGCAATTTATAATAAAACATTGCCTATAATATACCAAAAACTTAGATTACATGTTCACATAGTCTAAATGTATTCACTTCAAATTTAACACTACCCTTGCAAATTGGGACGCTTGTCAAACCATTTAGACATTAGCAAGTGATATAAATTTTGATGTTAGCTATTAAAATTGGATGTATACTAGAGAAATACATAGTCAACATAAATATGAAATCACTAATATAAATATACACCATGCTATAAAACACAAAATTATAACTATAAAACCAACCTCTGTATTGCATCAACGCTAAGCAGGTAAAAACTAGTATCCTTTCTCTCTTTTTGTAAATTTTTTCTTCTCCTTTCTTCTTCTTTTTCATCTTCTTTTCATATTTATGTGCCCTAAAATTTTCATAGGTTTTTTTTATACAATTAATCCTCTCTCCTTACCTACTGCACCCCATCTCTTGCATGATATTCATCTCTTAATTTTATTACATGTATGTTTTATTCTCATTTTTTTTAATTAACTAAATTTATCTTTTTATTAAATCCTTATTTTTTTGATCCTGATTAAAATATATTAAAGCATTTAATTTGTTTATTAAATATCTCTACGCCACATTTCCAAGCTATTTCAATATAAGGTTATGTTTGGTAACTAAAACATTGATTTTTAGTTTCATGCATGTTAATGTAAACTAGTTTAGATCAAATTAATCTCAAGGATAACATTATAAGATAACTCAAGCTCTTTAAAATAATAGTAATTATTTATTTATCTAATTGTTTCAAATAAAAAGATAATGCATATTTAATTACTATTATATGTAGTAATTAATTATCTATTTTTTAATTTATTATAAAAAATCAAGATAATTAAAGTAAAAAAATTTAATGTATATCAAAAACTATATATTATTATAAATATGATCACAAATAAGATTTTTTAATTACGCATTAGCATTTAAAACATGTTAAACATATAATATTTTTAAATCTACTATGTGTGTAGGGTCACTAGTAATTTATTTTATTATTCTCTCAATCATTCCATCTAGTCCATCCTATTTGATGATGCTCTTCCTCATCAAGAATTGAGGGTAGGACGTGTCCTACATCTACCTTGTAATAAGTAGGTAGTTAATCTGTGTCATCATATATATTAATTTATGATGTAAAACTAATAAATATACATCTTCAATGTACTGAATAATAAAATACAACTATCACATCATACATACTAATAGAAAATATCTCTATCCCATACCAGTATATGTCATAAATCTAAAATCAACATAATAATAATTAAATAATAACCATACTAATCCATGGATTCAAAAGTTATAAATCATAGGGTAAAATCAGGATGTGACATCCTCCCCTTTAAAAATAGTCATCATCTCAATGACTTTTATTCAAATAAAAGTTTTAATTAATAACCATAGTTTATCAGAATAAATCATAGTATCAAATATCAAATCATGTAAATAATTGTGAAAATTACTTGAAGAACTCTTTATAATTATGTCAATTAACACTATTCTTAGAGTACTGATCTCACAAGACCATGCTCTATGACATTACCTATTTTCGCAAATAAGTTTTATGAAAGCCAATTATATTGATTGGTTCTATCATGACCACCTTAGGGTCTAGAACTGTAAGACAAACCTATAATATCTCTAAAAAAATTTCACTAACTTTCTAAAAAATATATGAGATAATCACATAATTGAAAACAAATGATAAAAAAGAGTTACATAAAACCTTCCAGCCCCTATGCACATCTCTCTAACCTAAAGAGTGTATTTATGAAATTGGAGAAAAATATTTAAGAAACTTGACAAGAATGATGTGTATATGTAAATACTATCACTACTCCACATAGCTTCAAATAAGTATATAATGTATATATTATCACTACTCAATTGGAGCTCCAGACATGTATGTTGATAAATATGTAATGGAAATAATGTATACAAAATTATAGAATACTCATTTATAGTATACATGCATATAGTCTTATGATTAAATTTGACAAGTCTTGCTTGTCAAATCTTGGATTCGATAAGTCCTTCCATCAGATCCAACTTAGTAACAACCAAATCAATGTGAGGCTAACTAAGATACCATCCTATCTCTTAAAACTCATGTTTCTAATTCACCACTCTTCTCTTGGACCGTTATGACCTGATGATCTTCAAAATATGTACAAGACTCAACTAAACACAAATCTATACTAACAGATCATAAAAAATAATACTATATGCAAAATGATTCCGGATGTACTAATATACATATAAGAAAAATTATACAATTATTTTATAATTGTATTAAGCTACCACTGTCTAAACATAACTAGTATCATAATATACAAAGGCCAAGGATCATACTGTCTTTAAAACTTTATAAATGAGACAATGTGTCCTTATTTGCATGACTAGCACACAATAAGTTAAATTTTTTATCTCAAACTTTTTAAACTACCAAGATGCCTGCACATCTTGTACCTTACTTTCTCCTGAAGAAAACTATATATATAACTCTTCAAAACAACATACTTTAAAAAGAGAATAATATCAATTTAAACAAAGGTATATACTAATATAATAATTATAATTATTAGATTTAACATAAATTCAATGTTAGCCACTCCTCATAGTTAAATACACAAATTTGATAAGATAGTGACTCTAAAAAGTCATAAGTAGAAATTAGAGAACTAACATCTCAGAAACAAAACTTTTACATACCCTCATATGGTAAAAGGAAACACCACAACCCAAGTTACCACACACTACCTATTTACCAAGATTTGTAAGATTAATATCATAACCTACTTCCACAATTAGGAAGAAAATATTAACTACAAGGGTGGATCAATCCATCCAATCTTATAAATTCTCTCAAAAGGATTAGAAAACAATATCCCCTAAACTCAAGAGAAAACAATAATTAAAAAAAAAAAAAAAATTCTTAAGGAAAATTTAAATCTTCATCCTCAGAATATGAATCTTTTAGAAAGCTTAAAGTGATATAAGAGAAGAGTGAAAAAATAACAATTCACCTCTAAGATAACTAAGAGAGATGATACTTCTTTTCAAGTCTTCATAAATATAAGGATGCTAATCCACATAACAAACTCTTAACATAAAGGAATTCTGAACCACGACATCTATACTCAACTACAAGAAAATTCTCATTCCTAAGATTTGTATAAACAATACACAAACTAAAGCTTATATACTTAAGTGGAAAACATTCCATGCTTTCAAAACGCTCACAAAACAAAATACAAATGGTGAATATGATTCAATTACCAAAAAATATGTAATCATACTCAAGATGTTCAATCTAAGATTGATTATATGGTAGGAAACTCTTGTTCACATCTTATAAACAAAGCTAGGTACTCTCCTACCCAACACCTTATATAATCATAACCAATGAGACACTTGATGAACAAATCCTTTAAAAACTCTAAGTGGGGTATGAATTCTTTAAGATACACACTTAATGTACCATAGATACTTTCACATTTCTCTTTTTTGCTAAACAGAAAGATATGAAAATGTTAATGGACTCATTAGGTCCTAGAGTTTGAGCTTCAAATCTGATACCACATGTAACAACCCTAAAGCTGTACTTAGAAAAATTTAGTAATTAAAAAAAAAAAACTAAATACTTAACAATTAATCTAACAACTCAAAATAGAAGAAATTCTAAATTCAAATACCAAAAATAATATATATCTTATTACAACTTTAAGGAAGGTAATTACAGTAGAACACAACTACGATTGGTCCCATAATACAACTATTGTTCAAATATAACAAGCATGTATTATAATTATATTTCCTTCAAGCATTCAACCTAATATAATAAATATATATTGAGCTCTTTGGAGCTTGAGTTGAACCAACTCATGTATCGCTGATAATCTCAAGTGTTGTCTCTAAGTAAGTATTGCAGTGGGGAAGGAAAGCATCATGTAGATATTTTTTCACACCAACCATGAACCAATGATCCCTCATATAATCTCTTATCAGGGAATGATCTCCCCTTAATGGATAGGTAGATAGAGTGATGCAATAATGTAAAGAGATGTGCTAGTACCCCATCTGCTATAAGATTTCTACTACATGACGTGTATCATAAAGAAAAAATATTTTTAACATGATATCACACAACATGTAAATCATGCATATGAAATGATAGTGTATATTTAACATTACTTAGCCAAAATTTTTAAATAACATAAGATCACCTAGATTGATCAATTTCATAACACACCACTTGATCAAATTATCTACTTTAGACATTGATGGTGCTATATAGATTGATGGAATTCATCTGACTACGTATTAGCATCATCAATACAAAATTATAATAAACATAGAGAGCATAATATAAAATTTAAAGATTCAATCACATTTTGCCTCATATACTAGGAATAAAATAACCTTAAATATTCATACTATAACATCCTCCTATCAATCATATCACATCACATGTTATACATAAGAGTAAGCAAAGTATATTTTTATTCCATCAATGCATGAATGAATCATACATTATTATTTATCTCATACAAAAAATAATGCCTATAGTTTATAGATACCACATGTAACATTTATAATAAACTATAGTTTCTTAACTACTATAATAAGATTCAAATGACTACATCCCACGATATTCCATATTATCATAGTCTAGTGTTGTAAGATATAACTACTAATTTTTTCACAATCAGTCATACCAATTAGTCATTATTACATAGATTCATAAGATTTTATTCAAACAAGTATATATAACTAATCAAGTCATATAAATATATAAAAGTCTAACTCAATAGTCATTTATACTCTCAAGGTTGTATGCATGCATACATGATATCCTACTAACTATTACAAACATACCGATCAAGTAATAACTAACACATCATTTAATCAATCAATATAGATGAGAGTCTAGACATACGACTACAGTATGTACCATCCAAGTATAACATGATTTTTATATTATAGAATTTATGACATCTCATACTATCATAGTTTATCATTATATATTATATATAACAAAACTTACATTCTCAAAAACTAAAGGTCTCATAATCCTAACAGATAGGCAAACAATAACATATTATATCATCCCAGTATATCTTAGACTTAGACTACATAATCTACACTCTCTAAGTAGAAACAAGTATTTAACACAAACAGAAATATCACATCCCACCTTGTTTATAAACATAATTCTCAAGTAAGACCATTTAAAATAATATCAAAGAATTAGATAACTCAACCCGTTATGATCTTTCATTTCAGTAACTTATTCTGTTTCTAAAAGGCTGTACTAAAAGATTATAATTGCTAGTTTTTTAGATTCTTATATACTAGATAAGCATTTATCATCTAAATATATAGGCATATGATCTAATGTACCTTTAAAAGTTATACATTTAATTTAAACAAATTAATTTCTAAAGTCATTAGAAAACCTAAGTTTTACTCTTCTCAAGTCAAATTGACATCAATACTCATATGGATATCTTAATATGATTTATAATATAAACCACTCAGGTGTATCATCATACTAAATATACTTGAATAAAAGATTTTTTTATAACTTGATTATGATCATAATTCCATGGATATAAAATTCTATGCTTCAAGTTTTTCCTAAACTTTCAGTCGAGATTATGATTGAGTTAAGGCCTGTTATAGCCGAACTAACAACTCTCATAGTCTCCCTACCTCTCTTCAAACAACATAAACATATAAAATTATAAATAATCATTAAAAACTTTTTCAAAATATGCATGTCTAATGGTTGCATTGTCCAACTCATTCAAAATGCCATATGGAAATTCGAGGCAAAAATAAAGTTCCAACCAACTTTAGAGCATGCATTAAAGAGGGAACATATTATCCTTTGTGCATTTACTATACCTTTGTTAACCAAAATACACCAATGTTATAATTAATAACTTTAACATACATAGTGTTTTATTTCTTTTAAACACAATATTTTTTTAAAAGTCTCAGTAGTTTTCAATATAAACTCAAAGTTTTTAAAATATTATTAGGTGTTGCAATTACACACTTGGCATTTGAATTACACACTCAGTGTTATCATTCTTTATCTCAACATATTAATTAATGTATTTAGGACATTTTAAATATATATACATAGCATTTATATATTAAACTCAACATTGCATATCATTGGCTTATCATTTCATTCTATTCACTTAGCATTTCCTTAATTATACTTAGTGTTCCACTAAGACATAATATATAATATTAATTAAAACTCAGTCTAGACATATGATTGAAATGCAATCCATATCTCATTATTATTACAACTTGGCTCATAACACACCTATGCTTGAAAGCACATAGGGAAATCCAAGGCAAAAAAATATAAAGTTCCACTCAACATTTGATCTTACATTAAAGAAAAACATAGTTTCCCTTTATTAAAAAGACTCAATGATTTCCAACATATACATAGTGATTCAAATTAATGACACAACATTTACTCTAATGCTCAATATTTTAAGTCAAATGAATCGACATTCTAGTTTATATACATGATGTTTTTCTCTCATAACACAACATTACCAAATATACATGGCGGTTCAAATAAGTGATTCAACACTCTATAAAATATACATATATACAATGTTTAAATTTATACTTGTCATCCATATGACTCAGCATTGCAAGTGAAAGCCTCTGTGTTTCCATATATGATGCAACCACATACTATTAAGATGCTAATCAAAATAGGTAAGACACTGTTATTGACTATATAAAACATAGGTCTATATTATCTAAGATGTTCCCTATAAAAAATCTTATTTATTAATAACTAAAAGCATTGTCTATCTTTATTACATATTAAAACTCATTTGAGTATTAAAAAATGCTACACACACATATATTTGTAGTCCATAAATAGAAAATGGATGCCATCTAAAGTCTTTAAGATGATGATCAAGAATATGGAACACTGTTATATGGGCATGATACAATTGCTAATAAATCTTTGTCTATAATATACCAAAAAATTAGATTGCAAGTTTACACAATCCAAATGCATTCACTTCAAATTTAACACTGCCTTTGCAAATTGAGACACTTGTCAAACTATTTAGATGATAGCTATTGAAATTGGATGCAGACTAGAGAAATACGTAGTCAACATTAATATAATATGAAAACACTAATATAAACGTAGACCATGCTATAAACATAGAATTATAATTACAAAACCCACCTCTATATTGCTTCCAAGATGAGTAGGTAAAATCTGGTATCCTCTCTCTCTCTCTCTCTCTCTCTCTCTCTCTCTCTCTCTTTTTCCTTCTCTTTTCTGTCTCCTTTTTCATCTTTTTATGTCCATTTAAAATTTCCACAAGATTTATTTATACAACTAATCCTCTCTCCTTATCTATTGTGCCCCATATCTTGCATGATATTCATCTCCTCATTTTCTTCTATGCATGTTTTATTCTCCATTTCTTTTTATTAACGTAAGTTATCTTTTATTAAATATTTAATATTTCACCTTACTTAAAATATATTAAATCATTTAATTTTCTTATTAAATATTTTTACACCACATTTTCAATTTATTTCAATATAAGACTATGTTTGATAACTAAAACATTGATTTCTAGTTTCATGCAAGTTAATCAAAACTAGTTTAGATCAACTTAATCTCAAGGTTAACATTATAGGATAACTCAAGCTATTAATAATAATGGTAATTGTTTATTTATCTAATTATTTTAAATAATAAGATAATGTATAACTAATTACTATTACATGTAGCAATTAAATATCTATTTTTTGATTTATTCTCAAAGTCAAGACAATTAATGTAAAAGAAATAAATGCATATCAAGAACTATATATTCATACAAATATGACCAAAAACAATATTTATTTAATTATGTACTAGTATTTAAAACATGTTACACATATACAATTTTAAAATCTACTATGTGTGTGTGTAGGGTCACTAGTAATTTTTTTTATTATTCTCCCAATCATTCTATCTAGTCCGTCCTCTTTGATGATGCTCTCCCTTGTCAGGCTCTGATTTTAGGACCTATCTTACATCCACCTCACAATAAATTAATTATTTTGAGTTATCATATATATCAATCAATGATGTAAAAGTAACAAATACACATTCTTAATATATAAAATAATAAAATACAACTACCACATCATGCATACTAATCAATAATATCATTGTCCCATACCAGTATATATCATAAAGCTCAAATCAAAACAATAATAATCAGATAATAACCATACTAATTCATAGATTTAAAGGTTACAAATCATATGGTGAAATTATGATGTGACATTCTCCCCCTAAAACTAATCATCATGTTGATGACTCTTATTCAAATAAAAATTCTGAATAACAAACATAGTTTATCAAAATAAAACATAGTATCAAGTATCAAATCATGAAAATAAATGCAAAATTTATCTGAAAAAGTATTCATAGTTCTCCTAATTAACACTATTATTTAATTATTGGTATCATAATACCTTGTCCTATGACATTATCTATTATGCAAATAAGTTTTGCAAAATTCACATAAATTGATTGGTTCTATCATGACCACCCCGAGGTCCAGAATTGTAAGACAAGCCTATAATATATCTAAAAAAGTTTCACTGACTTCTCCAAAAATACATGAGATCATCACATAAGTCAAAACAAATGACTTGGAAGAGTTCCACAAAACCTTCCAACCCCTATGCACATCTCTCTAACTTAGAGAGTATATTTTTCATATCGTAAAAAAATATTTAGAGAACCTAACAAGAATGATGTGTATATGTAAATACTATCATTAATCTATGTAGATTTAGATAAGTATAACATGTTTATATTATCATAATAAATTAGATCTCTAGACAAGTATGATGATGAATAATAACTAAAAATAATATATACAAAATCATGAAATATCCATCCACAATATACACACATATGACCATATGACTGAATTTGATAAATTTTACCTATCAAATCTTAGATTCAACAACTCTGTCTGTTAGATCCAACTTGGTAAAAACTAAGTCAATGTGAGGCTAAATAAGATACCATCATATTACTTAGAACTCACGCTCCTAATTCACCACTCTTCCTTTGGGCCTCTACAACCTAACAATCTCCAAAATATGTACAAGGTTCAAAGAAACATAAATCTATAATAATAGATCATAAAAAGCAATAATATGTGCAAAATGATTTCAAATATATATTTTTTTACTTATATTTTAATCATTTAAAGAGATGTCTCAGCTCTCCTCATTCAAGTGGCATAATTGAAACACCTCTAGGCTGTGGGTGAGCCTAAGAATGAGGTGAATCTTTAGATAGAGTTAGCCCTCTTGATGTACCACTTGTAGACCACTAATACACATATGATTGTAAGAGAAAAATGAGAGATAAAATTGAAAAAAAACTATCCTAAATGAGGTGATACACCAAATTAGTTGATGACTACCAACCAACTACATATTACACATAAGAACAAGGGATTAATCAAACATACACTTCTCTAATTTGCACCTTCTCACATTAATATTTAATTATGAGGTTATGGATGAATATTTAGGCTAGGAAGACTAAAAAATAGATATAAAATGACACTATTTGATATTCTAACTCACTAATCCTTGAAACTTCCTAAAACACTTCACATGATCTACAAGAAGAAACTTTTCAACTACAAATATGTGAGAGAATGAGACAACATGCTAAAGAAACAAGAGTCATCATTAATAAAGATAAATAATATAAGTAAAACAAAATATTAATATTCATAAAATAGGTAAAAATTATTAGTCTTTATTGATCTATGGTATGCAAATGAGCAGGGCTTCACCATACTCAAGTAGAGCATAAATTACAAAGGTGAAAATGGTTAGTTCTTATGAAACTTAAGAGAGAGAGAAGAAGAAATAAGTCCAAAGGTCATAAGGAAACTTTTAAAGATAATAAAATGAGTTAATTTTTCATGGAAAGAGAGTGTGAAATTGATCATTCAAATTTAGGAAGCACAAATATCACCCCAAGTCTTGAAGCTCTTAAAATGTGGCATAGGAGTTTTCATTCTGGCTCAAAAAATTGCCTTCATGATTTAGTCCTATTTAAGCATCTCAAAAATAACTAGGGATAGTTATGATGATTATAATGAGAGGTAATGCTTTCAAACATGCATCTTCATGTATTTCTTTTTGTCCTAATCATCTAAAATCTCTTGGAAGTGAGCCATCACTGCCTTCACTAAAAAAAACTCCTCTTTCACACATCCCTTACACTTGGCATAAAAATTAGATTCATTTTATTATGAAAATATATAAAATGAGATTAATTAAATGTTTGAATACCCTCCATATCCTTATAGGCATCAGACACACCTTAAAATCACTTCATCTTGGAGTTTTCACACTTTTCACTATCATGTTCACTATGTCAGTTTTGACTGATTGAGATGAGATCTATTATTTGAACACTTAAAAGTATTTTCAAGGCATAAAATAGACATGGGGACTTATCTTAAGTCTCATTATTCCTTCCAAAGTTTATTTCATCTCTTGAAACCTCCTATAACCTGCACAATGCACAAAATAGTCAAGAAAACCTTATTTTGTATCTCATTCATATAATTCTATATAGGTAGTATTGATGGTAAGGATCCTGACTAAGTATTATACAACATCCAATAAATTTCATGGTCAAACTAGGCCATTATAATAGCTTCCCATCCTCATTTACTTTATTGGGTCATTCTAAGGGTTTAACAAGGGTTTTAGGCTCATTATGTTCTTAAGCTTTGTTTATAAAGCTCTAACATTAAATTTGTAAAAAAATTACATTAATGTGATGTGGAGGACGTCCATAAACCTCCCTAAACTCCATATATACTCATGCATAACTCCCAATAAGATGTGATCACTTCAACTTAGCCTATTGAGCTCTTCCTTTACACATACCTAATGTTGTCTTTGAGCCCAAAAATGACTTCCTTATGTTTAATATACAAGGTTAAAACTTGAAAACCTATGTAATTAACCTATTAACATTTCATAGTCTATTTTAACCCATTAATAAAGTTGGAGGTGTCATTGGTCTACCATTTGGCTTTAGGTCAAAACCTTGCTCAATGGGCTTGATTGCAACCTTAGGGTTTTTGAGCACCTATTTAGTTTCTACCTTATGAGAAAGTTATATAAAGTTTTCTTGGGTGTTTTAAAACTCCATATATCTCCTAGAAATGTATAAAAATCTCTTGGTTCACCTTATCATGTCCCTTCTTCAAAACCTGTCACCTTGTGCATAAGGCAAGTGACCTCTATCTGAGATAAAATAGAGGGCACTCCCCTATTTCCTTAGACAATGTTGAATATTTAATAGATTACTATATGTTTTAAATAACCTCTCTACAAATTTTCAGCCCTTGGTCAAACCATATGACCTTTCAAAATCACTCAAAACTAATACAGACTCCTAGGCAAAAGACTATGTACAGGGTTGGTTATGTCAACTATGTGTTACTTGTTTGAGGCTCTTTATTTGATTGTATTTTCCATGTCAAGATCCTCTTGATATGATTAATATAAATATGAATTTTTCCTTATTTTGTATATCACTTAATTTTTTTTACATATCCCTTCCCCTACTTTGAACTCTCAAGACTGTATGTGATAATTCCTGACTGTCTTTCTTGTTTTGGAGTGTACCTATAGGTATAAATGCATGGTTAAGATTTAAAAATAATTTATAAAACCTATATATAATTCATTAGGTTAATTTTTTGTTTTATTTGACTCATTTTTCTCATATTATGCACTTCTAACATCTAGGCATTACTCCTTTATGCTCATTGCCTGTAACAGTCAACACTTGGCTGTAGGTTCTTATTAGATGTTGATGAGACCTAGAAGATATTTTGGATTCAAATGGAAAAGCCTCAAAATAATTAATTATTGATACAAAATTTTATAATAATCTAAGAAGACAAATTATCATCTAGCAAACAATTCAATAATCTTTACATTTTTAGGCCCAGTTGGCTGTAGGTGCATATTTAAGAGAGTAGACACTTGTAGGTGTATATGGGCTCAAAACTCAACATATGACCTCTTTGATGATATTTTATATCATAATGTTCTTTTATATCATATATAACCATCCAAAAATGAAGGCATGGTCTATTTTTCAACTTTGGGTGAAAAAAGTCTCCTTTGGATCAAAATCTTGTAGATGTCAATGAATGGAATTAGTGATTAAATTACAGTTTTGACCAACAATTAGTCTCCACTAATATTCTAACTTTAAAACTTTGAAAAGTCCTTGTCCCATGTAGGGTATATAATATAAATCCCTTGGGATGTACCAAAGTCATTGGTAAGCATGTAATATGATTCTACCAAAATGGCCTTAGGCCTTTATTCTGTACTTTTAGGGATTCGATCCCTGAACCAGTCATTTTCCCCTATAATGATTTCCAATTACCATTTGTCAATATACCCTTTCAAGTAGGCCTACCATGCTCTCCATATCACATAAATACTTAAATGATGGTTCCTTATCATTATCTAACACTTCAAGATGGCTCTTTAACCCCCTGTTAAGCCACTTATAGGTGGTTATTTCATAGTGTAGGCAGTAATACATAATTGGGTAGTGAGAATGGAATATAGTCCTTAAATGAATTGTAAACCTATATCAATACCTTTAAAAGGATGTTAAAAACCTTTAATAGATTCAATTATTTTTTTATCTTGTTTCCACATGATACTCTTTTCCATGGCACCTGTAGATGAGTATGTTCATGGCAGACTATGTGAAAGTGTGATATATGACTGCTACAATATTATTTCAATCATTTGAATGCTCAAATTGATACTTCATGTTGATATATACATACCAATTCTTTAGAATTTAATTACAACTATGTTAACATGTTATACAAGCCCCATACACATCCTTCACAATGACTACAAGTAGAAGTGGGTAAAGCGCTGATTGGGTATGACAATGTACTAAAAGTTTGATCCAAACATATAATTATGAGGACAAACATGGAAAATAGGTATTATATATGGAATGAAACATGGAAAACACCAAATCATACTTATATGAATCCTTTTCAAAGAATATAACTTTTTGTAAGTAGTGATCTTGACTGCCATTTCACCTAGAACATCAAATTGTAAATTGAACTAATTAGCCCATGAGATCTTTAAAAAAAATGAAAATAAGAATGGAAATAATGAGAGGAAGTATTAAAAATAATTTGGAATCAATCTCAATAATTTTATTATATGAATTCATTCAAACAAGAGCAAAACCTATAGTGTGCATAGATTGGCAAGCAAAAAAATACAGTCAACTTGTTAGAAATGGTTCATAAATCACAATTGACCAATATTATAAAGATTAATATGAAATTGTATCTATCTAGGTTACACCTCACAAAAGTGTTTGACCTAGAACCTGTCCTACTGTCTGTACCAATCATAAACCTATTGACCACTTTTATGTGTCTAAAAATGGCAAAGGAGTAGAACGGTTTTAGCTAACATTTAGAAATTATATATAATTTAAAATTTGAATGTGAGTTTGAAGAAGATGAAGAGTCATTCCATGACCTTCTCGTATGTGTCACCTTCCCTCATGGGCCATACAGGGTCCAAATTCTCCCTTTTTTAGTTATTTTCTTGATTTTTATTTAGATAACTTGCAATTTTTAGATGAAATAACATTACCTGACATGGAATCTGAATTATTGGGTGTTTTTAATGAACTTAGGATACTTATATGCCTTGTAAACCATGCCACTTGCATTTATGACCCGTAAAATCCTTCTAAATGACTCAAAGTGACATATAGATTAAATTGACTAAGACCAAGGATAATATAGCATTAAATGACATAAAAATACCTACAATACATCCCATGACAAAATATTAGACACTTAAAACATCTAAAAAATTAAGTTTTTACTTATAGGGGTCCTAATTTGACTTGCAAGGTCAAATTTGGTCAACAATACTAACATACATATAAGAAAAATCATATAATTATTTTGTAAATGTATTAATTTACCACTAGTTAAACATAACTAGTATCATAATATAAAAAGTCCAAGGATCATACCATCCTTACAACCTTATAAATGATACAATGTCTCTTTGTTTGCATGACTAGCACACAACAAGTTAAAAATTTTATGTCAATCCTTTTAGATTAGCAAGATGTTACACACATATTTTACCTTACTTGCTCATGAATAAAGATATATTTAAAACTCTTCAAAAGGAAATGCTTTAAAAATAGAATAATATCAATCTAAATAAAAGTATTTAATAACATAATAATTATAATTACTAGATTTAATATAAATTCAATGTTAACCACTCCTCATGGTCAATCACACAAATTTGATAAGATAGTGACTCTAAAAAGTCATAAGTGGAAAGTAGAGAGATAACATCTTAAAAAAAAAACTCTTACATTCCCTCATATGGTAAAATGAAACACCACAACCCAAGTTTCCAAACACTACCTCTTACCAAGTTTTGCAAGAGTAGTATCATAACCTATTTGCAAAAATGGAAAGAAAATATTAACAAAAAGGGTGCATCAATCCATCTAATCTTAAATACTCTTTCAACAAGGATTATAAAACACTATCCCCTAAACTCAAGGGAAAACAACAATTCAAAAACAAGTTTTCCACTTAAGGAAACTCTAAATCTTCATCCTGAGAATATGAATCTTCTCTGTACCTTAAAGTGATGTAAGAGGAGAATGAGAGAATAACAACTCACCTCTAAGATAATTAAGAGAGATGAAACTTCTTCTCAAGTCTTTGTGAATATAAAGATGCTAATCCACATATCAAACTCCTAACACAAAAGATTTCTCAACCATGACATCTATACTCAACTACAGGAAAATTCCCATTTCTAGGATTTGTATAAACAAGACACAAACTAAAACTTATATATTTAAGTGGGAAACACTCCATGCTTTTAAAACACTTACAACAGAAAACACAAATGGTGAAGGTTGTTTAATTACCAATAAATATGCAATCATACTTGAGATGTTCAATCTAAGACCAATAATATGGTAAGAAACTCTTGTTCACATCTTGTGAACAAAGTTACATACTCTGCTACCCAACACCTTATATAGCCATCACCAATGACACACTCAATAAACCAACCCTTTAACAACTCTAAGAGGGGTACACATTCTCTAAGGTACACATTCAATATACCATACATACTTTTATATCTATCCTCTTTGTTAGATAAAAATATATAAAAATGCTAATAGACTCATTAGGTCCTAGAGTTTGATCCTCAGCTCTGCTACCACATGTAATAACCCCTCAAGTTATACTTAAAAAAATAGTATTTAAAAAAAAAACTAAATACTTAAAAATTAACAAAAAAAATTAGAACATAAATATTTCTAAATTTAAATATAAAAAATAATATATATCTTATTACAACTTCAAGGAAAGTAAATATAGTAGGACATAACTACAGCTAGTCCTATAATACAATAACTAATGTTCAAATATAATAAACATATATTTTAATGACATTTATTTTAGGCATTAATCTTAATATAATAAGTAGATACCAAGCTCTTCATAGCTTGAGTCGAACCAACTCATGTATCGCTGATAAGCTCAAGTGTTGTCTCTAGGTAAGTATTACAATAGGGAGGGAGAGCATCATCTTAGTGCTTTTGCACATCAACTATGAACCAATGATCCCTTGTACAATCCCCTATTAGGTAATGGTCCTCCCTTCATAGATAGGTAGATATAATGGCATGAGAATCTAGATAGATGTGTTAGTACCTCGTGTGTTGTAAGATTTCTCCTACATGATGTGTATCATAAAGAAAATATGTTTCTAACATGATATCGTATAACATGCAAATAAAGCATATAAAATGACAATGTATATCTAACATTATTTTTTTTAAATTTTTTAAATAACATACGATCACTCGGATCGATCAATTTCATAACACACGACTTGAATGGATTATCCACTTTCGACATTGGTGGTGTTACCTAGGCTAGTGGAGTCCATCTCACTACCTATTAGCATCACCAATGCATAATCTATAATAAACATAGATAACATAGTATAAAAATTAAATATTCAATCAGATTTTCCCTTATATTAGGAATAGAACAATCATAAACATTCATATTATAACATCTTCCTAACAATCATATCGCATCACATGTTATACATAGGAGTAAGCAAAATATACTTTTATTTCATCAATGCATGAATGAGTCATACATCATTATTTAACTCATACAAAAAATAATGCTTATAGTTTATAGATACCACATGTAACATACACATTAAATTGCAGTTTCTCAACTACTACAATAGGATCCAAATGATTACACCCCATAATATCCCATATTATCATAGTCTAGTGTTCTAAGACATAACTACTAGATTTTCCACAATCAATCATACCAAGTAGTCATAATTACATGGATTCATAAGATTTTATTTAATTAATTATTTATAACCAATCAAGTCATAAAAATACATACACTCTCAAGGTTGTATGCACACATACATGATATTCCACTAACTGTTACAAACATATTGGTCAAGTAATAACCAAGACATACATTTAATCAATCAATGTAGGTGAGAGTCTAGACATACAACTACAATATGTACCATCCAGGTATAACATAATTTTTATACTATAGAACTCTATGACATCACATATTGTCATAGTTCACAATTATATATTATACATAACTAAACTTACATTCTTAAAAACTAAAGGTCTTATAATCCTAAAAGATAGGAAAATAAGAATAGATTATACCATCTAGGTATATATACATAATCTACACTCTCTAAGTAAATACAAATATTTAACACAAACAAAAATACCAGAGCCCACATCTTTATAAACATAATTCTCAAGCAATCATTTAAAATAATAATAGAGAATTAGATAACTCAACCTGTTATGTTCTTTCATTTTAATAACTTATTCTATTTCTAAAAGTCTTTACTAAAAGATTATAATTTTTGGTTCTTCATATTCCTACATAGTAGATAAGAATCTATTATCTAAAGATATAGGCATATGATCTAATGTACCTTTAAAAGTTATACATTTAATTTAAATATATTAATTTCTAAACTCATTAGACAGCCTAAGTTTTAATTTTCTTAAGTCAAATCGATATCAATACTCATATGAATATCTTAATATGATTTAAAATATAAACCACTCACGTGTATCATCATAATAAACATACTTGAATAAAATATTGTTTTATAACTTGATTATGATCATAATTCCATAGCTATAAAATACTATTATCTAAGTTTCTCCCAAACTTTCGACCAAGAGTATGATTGAGTAAAGGATTGCTATCGCCAAATTAACAACTCTCACACTCTCCCTACCTCTCTTCAAACAACATTAACATATAACATTATAAATAATTATTAAAAACTCCTCCAAAATATGCATGTCTAATGGATGTGCTGTGTAACTTGCTCAAAATGCCATACATATATCCAAGGCAAAAATAATGTTCCAACCAATCTTCGATCTTGCACTAAAGAGGAAACATATTATCCTTTGTATATTTACTATAATTTTCTTAACCAAAATACACCATAAATTTTAATTAATAACTTAAACATGCACAACATTTTAATTCTTTTAAGAATGATGTTTTCCTAAAAGTCTCGATGGTTTTTAATATAAACTCAAAATTTTTAATATATGACTAGGCGTTACAATTACACACTTGACATTTAAATTACACAATAAACATTATCATTTTTTATCTCAACATATTAATTAATATATTTAGGACATTTTTAATACACACACACACACACACACACACACACACACACACACACACACACACACACACACATTTAATAATTTAACTCAACGTTGCATTCTATTGACTTCACATTTCCTTAATTATACTCAACATTCCACCAAGATGAAATCTATAATTTTAATTAAAAATTAGTCCATAATTATGATTAAAATGAATTCCATAGCTCATTATTATTGCAACTCGGCTCACAGTGCACCTAGAATGGAAACTACATATGGAAATCCAAGGCAAGAAAATATAAAGTTCCACTCAACATTTGATATTGCATTAAAGAGAAACATAGTTTCCATTTGTTAAAAATACTTAGCGATTTCTAAAATATACATAGTGATTCAAATGAATGACACATCATTTAATTTAATGCTTAGTATTTTAACTCAGATTACTCAGTGTTTTAGTTTATATACATGACATTTTTTTGTATAGCAGAATGTTAACATATGTGACATGGTGGTTCACAAAAATGATTCAACACTCTATAAAATATACATATATATAATGTTTCAAGTTATACTTGTCATCCATATGACTCGATATTGCAAGTGAAAGCCTCTGCATTTCCATATATGACACATCCACATACTATTAAGATGCTAATCATAATAGGTAAGACGTAGTTATTAACTATATAAAATGCATGTCTATATTATTTAAGATGCTACCTATAAAAACTCTTTCTTATTAATAACTAAAAATGTAGTCTATCCTTGTTACATATTAAAACTCATTTCACTATTATGAAATGCTACCCACACGTATATTTTTAGTCTGTAAATAGAAAAGGGATGCATCTAAAGTTTTTAAGATGCTGATCAAGAATATGGAACATTGATATATGGGCATGATGTAGTTGATAATAAATCACTCCTTATAATATATCAAAAAATTATATTATAAGTTTACATAGTCCAAATGCATTCAATTCAAATTTAACACTGCCCTTGCAAATTGAGATGCTTATCAAACTATTTAGACATTAGTAGGTAATACACATTTTGATGCTAGCTATTATAATTGGATGTAGAATAGATAAATACATAGTCAACATAAATATAATATGTAGGCACTAATATAAATGTAGACCATGCTATAAAATATAATTATAATTACAAAACCCACCTTTGTATTGCTTCAAAGCTAAGCAGGTAAAAACTGAATCCTTTCTCTCTCTTTTTTTAAAAAAATTTCTTCTCATTTTCATCTACATTTATGTCTTCTTTACATATTTGTGTCCTAAAATTTTCAAAGGATTTATTTATACAATTAATACTCACTTCTTATCTAATGTGCCCCATCTCTTGCATGATATTCATCTCCTAGTTTTCTTCCATCCATGTTTTATTCTCCTTTTATTTTCATTAACTAGAGTTATCTTTTTATTAAATCCTTAGTCTTTCATCTTGCTTAAAATATTTTAAATAATTTAATTTTAATATTAAATATATCTAAACTACATTCCCAAGTTATTTCAATATAAGGCTATGTTTGATAACTAAAACATTGATTTCTAATTTCATGCATGCTAATCAAAACTGGTTTAGATCAACTTAATCTCAAGGTTAGAGCTCTAGGATAACTCAATCTATTTAAAATAATGGTAATTATTTATTTATATAATTATTTACAATAATAAGATAATGTATAATTAATTACTATTACATGTAATAATTAAATATCTATTTCCTGATTTATTCTAAAAAATCATGACAATTAAAGTAAAGTAATTTAACGCATATCAAGAACTATATCTTCATATAAATATGATCAAAAACAATATTTTATTAGTTATGTACTATCATTTAAAAATGTTGGAGGTTTGTCAATGATGCCTTCAAGGTGACCAAGGATGTTCATGAGGTGTCATGTGTGCTAGAATGATGATGACAAAGTGTGCTTCACTATTTTTGCATAGTTTTTCAGTATTTGACTTGGATAGGTAGATAATAGATGATATTGATGGTATGTACATATTTCATAGAACCTATGGAGTGTTATGAGTGCTTAATAAAGTGAAAATAATTTATCAGAGTAGTCATATGAAGGTCTAGGTTCAAGTAGTTATTTTGATAGATAAGGATGAGTGAGAAGATTGATATTGTTGAGCATGGTCATTTGATGTCTTAGGTTGTCATTGATGTCAAAAATAGCATGTGGTACTAGTGCATGAATGAAAAATAAGTTGTGCTTGATATTTTGGAGAGATATGGCACATGTGTAGGTCTGTAAGGATAAATAAAACGTTTTGAGGCATCTATAGATGTCTTGGTGAAGTTCTGGTGTGTCATTTGATCATTTAGACAGAGAAACATGCATATTCTAGCTTAAGAGAAGCTAAACCATCACTGCATGTCATACAGACATGAGTGATCTAGAAAGTTTGTATATTTTTTGTAGGTAATCAAAAATTCAATATTAGTCAAAGATTTTCATGGAGATGTTGTCTACAGTACCAGGAAGGTACTCTAAATATTTATAATCTTGAAGTATTTTTTAGCTCAAGTTATGAACCTTAAAAGGTTGCTCTTACATACTATGATGTGCCAAAGACCATCAAGTTTAACTACATTGAAGTCTGGGGTCAAATAGTCAAGTAGATCTAATGGTGAACATTCATCATCCATGTTGTGATCCAATGGCATGCATGAAGTCAATATGTCAAAGGTTCCTAAGATTGCACACATTAGTGACATGTGTCTCAATCATGATGATTTGATAGAAGATAAATTGCATGAGGGTGTTTTTATATATGGATATTGATGATGCATTTTTAGTCAATAAATCAATGCTTAAAAGACATGCAAGACTACCAAGTGACATAAGAGTGGGGACTGATAGTAATATGCTCAGAAGGAACGTAAATATGCCAAGTGCCTTAATCACAAAAGCATAGACCAATGATAAATGGTGAGAGTGAAAGAGTTAAAGTCTAGATACTCCTGAGGATATCAATGGAGTGCATTTTATCTATCTTTTAGGGATCATGAGATGAAGATACATGTCTATAATATTTACATTTACTAGTGACTGTTGGTATTTAAAATTAACAGAGAAAAAACTATTGTTGAGTTTTTTGCTTTTGATCTAAGATGAATTTATTGATGGTGTAAAAGGAAACATTGAATAGGAATTCAAGGTGCATCTAGAAAATATACTTATAAGGTTTGACTATTTATACAGTTAAAGTTATTGAGCTCAAAATTTTACTATTTTGTCCATGGTCTATAAGTGATCCGAGAAGGATATTTGAGTCTTTCTTGATTTATCTTGATATTTCAAGATGAGATAAATATTGGAGTGTGTTTTAGACTCCATGAGGACCATATGTATGAATTTTAGAGGTTTGACTAATCCATCTTCAGTGTGAACAATTGCTTAGAAGTTGAATGTGTTTATTGAATACACTGGTAGTTTGAGTGACCATTTTTATAGAGGTAAGTTGAAGATGATCTAAGTAGAGTTGAGGAAGAAAATAAGTATGGAGATGTTATATTAGTATCAAAGGCTTATAAAAAGGCATTTTTTATCGTGATGTCTCTGATCAAATATAGATAGTCAAAATAACTTGAGTATATTTTGACTATATATGACCAATTTGAGTGGTCATTTTAAGAGAGTTGATTTGAGTGCTTAGAGCCTATGTTGAATTGTCTTAGGAACATGGAAGTGTTGTAAAGGTCTTGAAGGTTTCACCCATGTGATAAAATCATATTCATATGTGAAATATTTGAGTATTTGCTTCTAAATTTTGAGATTGTGTTTTCTATGTTTAAAGGCCTAAAGAGCGAGGTGACCTAATTCATAGGTACAAGTGTTGATGAAGAAGTGAGAAAGGGGATATTAAATATAGGTTTTTTGTGTTTAAATAATTGATTAAGGATGAAGGTGATCCAAGTAGTCTCACGTGTAACATGGGAGTATGATGGCCTAATTATTTTGGGTCTCACCAAGACCTAATGATGGTTTAGGGATAATGAGGTATTGACTAACCTATGAAGAGTGTGGTTATCACATGTAACATGTGTATGGACCTATTTTAAGTGTGGTTCAAATATATAAAGAATCTTGGCTAACCAAAATTAGTTAAAGGAAGAGAGTGGTATAAGTGTGAACTAGAAATTCAACTCAAGAGAGGGGTTTAGATCAAGTGTTAGTTTAAAATGAAATCAAAATGAAAATAGCACACTAAAAAGAATGAAATATATGCATACACACTAGGGAGATATGATTAAAAAATATACATATAAAAGCGATAACTAAAACATGAAATAAACCTTCCTTCACCTTCCTTAAAGTTTCCAAATGGTTCATAGAGTGGCTTACTTGACTTGTGCATCTAAGAGTCTTCAACAATGGATTTGTTTGGATCGTCCTCTCCTTGGAACTTTTGGATTATGATGGATTTGTTTTGGTTCAAAAATTGGGCATAATAACACTTATTATATGAGGCTTTGGAATCATTTGTGCATGGTAACTTTACACTATCCAAGCTTAAGATTATGATTGTGAGGCCTTCTTTTTATAGATTTTTTAAATTGATCAAAATGAATATGAATCATTCATCTCAAGATGAAGATGTGTGCCTAAAATAACATTCAATTTTGGAGGCTAAAATAAATAAATGCCCCCATAAATATTTAGGATAGAGAGGCATTAAAAAGGCATGGGAGGGCTTAATTAGATATATGTGGCACTTCTGGCTTGTGAATGCCACCCCATAGAATGATGTCTTAGGTGATGCAATTATTCAATATCAATTTCCATAAATAAAATATTCCACAAGTTCCATGGAAAATTAAATTAATCTCTTGATTCAAATTAATTAACTTTAAACATGATTTATCAAATTTGGTGCAAATCTTGGCAATGGTGCACAAATTAATCAAATTGGTCAAAATATCATATTTTTGGATAAAAATTGGACTAGATTAGAATTGAAAGGTGATGTTATATGATTTGGAAATTTTATTCCATTTAAGATGTTTCAAAGACAAAATGACAAGGGCACATATCTTGTGCAAGAAATTTGGTAAAAAAGAATAATTTAGAGCACCTAGGTGCAAAAATGTCATTTTGATTCGAAATGATCTAATATCTCATAAAATGAATTAAATTGTTTAGGCATACATTGGCCAAAATTAACACTTGTATATGATAGGTTTAAATCATTTAGCATGTTTTAGTGTTTTTATCCTAAATTATGCATTTTGGTAAAAATTGGTCTGAAGCTTGATTGGAGGTTATTGACGGCTAGTTTTAGGTGTCTATAATTTGCCCATATTTGAAAAGGCATTGTAAATTATAGGCACAACAATGTCTTCTAAAATAATGAGTAAATTCCTATATACTAAAAATAAGATGATGATTGAAGAATAAAGCTCTAAATGGTGCTTGAAAAGTCTATGATGATGCCCCCTTGAGGAAGTGGCTGTCACATATGTGGATGGACGATCCCTCAAAAAGAATCAAGAAGAAAGGTGGAATTAATCCAAATTAGAAATTTTTTTCATGCATTGATTTAAAAAGGATACTATTTTTTTCAAAGGTGGTTATAATCAACAATAAAAGTCAAAATAATGATTTTCTCATAAGCGGTTATAGTCATTAAGATGGCCTGTATTGGATAAAGATGATGTTTGATATAAATGTGCCATAATTAGGGTTTATTAGCAAGCATAACTCAAGGATATAACCTAGAATATATATTAAATATGAGTGGGCACAAATGTAGATGCGATGGTCTAATGACTAAAGAAGCCACAAACAACCAGACATAAGAGGATGCTCAAAGTGATGAAAGGGATGGATAAAAGAATAAAGATTGATAAATATAAATTATTCAATTGTAATTGAAAATGAGGAGATGTTCATCCTAATTAGTAATGATATGAATAGAATTGTCAATGGGTTGATTTGATTAGGATGGATGGGAAGATTTTTCCAAGGCACCAAGGAGAAACTTCTGTGGCTCCATTGCTTGTAAGACTCTTTACAACTAATTTTTATTGTAGCATGTGATGGTAGGATTCATGATAGAATGCCATGAAAGGACTATTTCAAATAATTTGGACTTATACCTACTAAAGTGGAGTGGAAAAAAAAATTTCCAATTTTTTTTCTTATATTTTAAATAAATTGGACTATTTCAAATTCTTTGGGTATAGATCACTTTGAATGAATTGGAATATTTTGAATAATTTGGACTTATACCCACTAAAATGGAGTGGATAAAATTTTCTCCAATTTTTTCCCCCTATATTCCAAATAAATTGGAGTGTTTCAAACTATTTGGGCATAGATCATTATGAATGAATTGGACTATTTTGAATAATTTGGACTTATACCCACTAAAGTGGAGTGGATAAAATTTTCTCCAAAAAATAAATTTACTATATTCCAAATAAATTGGAGTGTTTCAAAATATTTGGGAATAGATCATTTCAAATAAATTAGGCTATTTTAAATAATGTAGATTTATACCTACTAAAGTGGAGTAAAGAGAATTTTCTCCAAAAATAAATTTGTTATATTCGAAATAAATTGGACTGTTTCAAAACAATTGAGCATATATCAGTTTGAATAAGTAAGGCTATATTTATTTATTTTTTAAGATAGGTTAAACTGGAATAAAAGGGACCCATACCCATACAATAGAGATCCATAAGATAAGTGTGAACAAAAATAAAATAAAATGGAACAAAACAAGATCCTGATAGGAGAAAACCCCTACCGCTAGTAAGATATGAAAAGTTTTAGCCAAAAAATTAGATCAGATGGAAGAAAATATAAAAGAACCAACACTTAGTTAGACTAAAAATATATGACCAATTTATTTTCCTTAGAACTTTCTTAAAATTTGTTTTTCATTTTTCCCTTTGGTACAATTCTCAATAGACTGATATTTTTCCTAGCCCTGCCTCTTGCACTTCAGACTGATAAGCTTAGGTTCCTCCTCCTTTTTGGGCTCCTTGCTTTAATCCTCCTATTCATTCCTCTGAGAAGTGTTAATGACTTGGGGAGTAAACTCATCAAAACATGCCTATTCTTTACTAAATTTCATTTCTTTCATCCCGTGATGCAAGAGGCCTTTGAGATTGTCGACCTCATTCACTATTTCATTATAGGGTAATTTTTGAATGAAGATTTTGGTGAAAATATTGTCAAGAGATTGATCAATTTCATCCTTATTCTTAGGATAAATAATCATCCATCCCTTGCTGGCAATGAGAATCTCCCTATCTTTACTTCTCACTTTGGAGTCCTATGAAAACTCAGCTTTGGCTCCTTCATTCTAATCCTTCCCTTATTTATTAGGTTCAAATTACATGACTAAATCCTCTTCCTTTTTATATTCATCCTACTCATTGAGGATGTCAATCACCTTTGAGACAATTTTAGACCATAACAGTTCCCCCTTCTTGACCAATAATAGTATAAGCCCTTAGTGGATAATATTTGCTGAGGGGTTGTACTTAAAATTTATAACAGTAGCTTCCAAGGATTTTAAAAGGAAAAATAGAAGATTAATAGTATGCCCCTTAAAGTGGTTAATCAAGAAGAAGTGATGAGAAAATATTACCATGTGTTTACCCTCCAATATGATGTAATGCATGATTTGTAGACAAACATCAGGTCAATTTCTTAGTAGGTCAGTCCTCACAAACCCTTTTTAGGGTGTAGCCTTGGGTTTTTTCTTCTCTTTGCTAAAGAAAATGCTGATGAGTTCCTCCTTACTATTTTTATCTTTAAAATCTTTGACCCTAGAATAATTTATGCTCATTAACTCCTTGATAAGCTCCTCAGTTATCAGAATTCTTAGCCTATGCATATGAACCTCTCTATCCTTCCATCCTTGAGTGAAATCCTTAGATAGTCTAGTATTGTGTCCTACCAACCATTCCATGAAAGTTTCTAGACCTCCCTTAACCATCTTATGCCAAACATACTCATTTTATTTGACATCCTCATAGTATATGGGTTTGAACTTATCTCGGTTGCCACCCATAATGTGTTTTTGCAAACTTCTTCTACAAGCTTCCCATTTCAAACCCTTAGAATTGCTATGCATTTTGGAAATGGAGCCAAATAAATTATTTATGAGGGAGGACAAATTGAGTCCAATGTGCAATACCTTGAGAAAGGACCAATTAATTATATCCTTGCATGAGTTGATATCTAATCCCTTGAGCTGAATTTGAATCATCATTAATAAGGCCATCATTTCATTATGCGGGGTATCCTTTATCAAAATAAATAAAGGGAGTCATGTCAACAGGAAAATTATTATCATGCCAACTAGTGAAGAAGCTTTTATAACCCCTATATTAGCCATTTTATTGGTGCTCTTATATTATTTATCGATGCTTTTATGAATAATTTAGACTTATTCCTATAAAATGGAGTGAAGAAGATTTTCTCCAAAAATAAATTTTGTTTATTCCAAATAAATTAAACTATTTTAAACCATTTGAACATAGATCATTTCGATTCAATTGGGATATTTTATATAATTTTAAATTATACCCACTAAAGTGGAGTGGAAAATATTTTCTCCATAAATATGTTTTCTATATTCCCAATAAATTGAATTATTTCAAATCATTTAGGAGCAGATCATTTTGAATAGATTGGTCTGGCCAAATTATGGATGAAAACATATTAAACAATCTAGTTCATCTACATAATAAAATATCTTGACAATTGTTTGTTATTCATTGGGAAGATCTTCATGAACAAGTGTCAATATACTACTGGATCAAGTTAGTCAATTTCAAGATAAATCAATGGACTATCCATTTGCACTTAACCAGATCAAAGTAATTCTAAATTAGAATCGATTAATTTGAAATTAATTAAACTATATTTGAGATAATTTAGAATTGATTTGTATGAAATTGATGATAATGTTTATTACTAGAATTATAGTTTATAATCAATAAATACACTTGAAAGAATCATAATATGGTGGTGTTACATCTTTCTAAACATTGGTTCACAGCTGCTAGCATGGATTTTTTGCTTTCTCCCAAGAATGTGATGATAGACGTCATTTTAATTTTCTAATCCTTTTCATCTTTTCAATTTCCATTTATAGTATATCTACTTGATGTAACATAACTCATTTTCAATTTTTTATTTGGAACATAATTATGAGAATTACAATCAATGAACAACATGTTGATAATAGAAAAATCATCTCCAAAGGTCCCTTTAAAAATAAATTCATCCAATTTATTTATATTTTTATATTGAATGGATTAGAATATATTTCCCCCCAAACAAACATGAAATTTGAAATTGTGTAACCCATGGCTTGAATAAGTATCCTCTATCATTGACCAAATGCCAATGTGAGAAAAAGACTACAGTGCCACCTTCAAAACTTATTTGGAATGATCTCGAATGTAGTATGACATATTTTCTATTTTATGATCTTATTTTTTACTCATATCATGCATTTTCATATCTTTTGTTTTGTGAACAACAAATAATAAGTCATCGAACCCCAAAATCAATAGTTTTTTATAAGTCAATTTTAGCTTCTCCTTTGAAATGTCTACAATTTGTTAAAAAAGAAATGAATCATTTATTAACAATATTATATTATAAGAAATATAACATGGTAATTTTCTAAGAAAATGTTTTACATGTTACTATATTGATCGTTGATGCACTTTTGATTTGCATTTCTTATTATAACATAAAAACATAATGCATTTCATTTGATTCATTTTTTTGCATTTCCTTAAATATTATAAAGATTCATATAAACACATAAAAATAAATACATTCTCAGGGACATTGTAACTATACTCGTTATACACAGATGTACCATTTCTATTGTTAGTTTTATAACACACATATGCATATAATGTAGGAACTGATAGACCATTCAGAGTGGCAACCAATTACAATGCCAATAATAGAACCACTTGTAGTATTGAAATAATTGGGAAAATAACCAGTGACAATAGAATGCAAACATATAGATAGATCTATCAAACCATTCAATATTGAAACATATAGAGATCCATTCAAACACATATTAAAGAGCAAAGACAAGAACTGATAACTTATATTACCATTCATATTAACTCATACAGGAATTATAGTCAACATTCATTAAACACATTTTAGGTGAACAATGATGAGCTACCATGCTCAATCAGACAATATAACTTCCATAGAAATGAATAGTAATGGGTAAATGAAACATGCAAACAACATTTTAATGGGTAAATACCACCACATTCAAGTCTACACAAAAATAAAATGAACCCACACTTCTAAATCCCAGGCTAATGCAAGTCTCTATTTTATTATCTTCTGCAATCTCCTATCCATGATGAAACATTCAATTGTAATGTGTTTAATTAAATAAAGATAATTAATATATTATAGTCTTGTATGAAATTGTATAATTACACATTTATTAAAAGGGGTTTTCACCCATTTTTTTTGCCTTTTTTGTAGTTTGTATGGGTGCACTTTTTAGTTGAAACTTTGGTTCTTTATTCCCTACAAGGTATTATATAATGTAGTAACTAAAAAATTCTCGTCATCAATTGATTTGATATTTATATTTTAAAAATGTGTCTTGTTGTAGAGTTTTACCTTGTGTTGTTTTTGTGGAGGCACCAACCTGTAGAGTTGTGTCATGGGTTGTTGTGTTAGAGACACAAAGTTATAGAGCTATATTGTGAATTGTTTTAATTGAGACATAAACATATGAAAAAATATTCTGTCAGTATAATAATCATTGATAAATAAAAAATTATATAATTAAAAAAATATGCATGATCTTATCTTACCTTCTTCAAATTGTAATGTGTCATGTTTATTGATATGATTTTTCGTCATTATTGTTTCTTCACTTGCATGCAATGCCATTGGTGTTACACACCAAAATATTGCTAAGTTGTTAGGTTTGAAGAATAAAGCATACACACCAAAATATTGTTAAGATGTTATATTTATAAAATAAAGCATGATTATAAAATAAATTAAAAATATTATGCACTTGGTAGTGATCAAAATAGTTGTTCTTGTATTAGTTGCTCTGAATTTGTCAAATAATTGTGAAATTGAACATTAAAAATTGTTTGTTCATCAATTTATGTAATGCAAGATAATTTTTTTTGCAATTTTGTATAAGCACACACCAATCCAGCTCTTATATATATCCCTAACATGTCAAATGCATCCAAAATGTTGAATTAGAGATAAGTTTCTCCCAAAAGATGTCATCTAGTTCATTTTTGAATGGCCTTCCCTTTTTATTTGAACCAATGATTTTAAATATTGATACGTCTTCATATATGTCAAAACCTTCCTCTAATCTACTTTGTTGTGAGTGGAGGCTGAAACCTTGTAGCTAAAAATGAGCAAGTTGTTGACAAAAAATGATACTTGTAATATGTGTCCAATCAAATCCATTACTATCTGGACCCCATAGTATGACACCTGTATCTTTCATGTAATGGAAATCACCAACACATAGATTCTTGAGAGAGGTCTGAATGTCAGACCAATGTTCTAGTTTGTGGATGATGAATACATTGAAGGCCCCAATAATAAAATTTATCAATCAATGCCTGAATAAATAGGCAAAGATGTTCTTCCTTAGAAACTTCGGTGAGATTTAAAAGATTAATAATTATCAAATCGATGTTCACACCAATAATGAACATTTCACTGAAATCTTCTAAAATGGATGGACAAAGACATGGGGGCCCATAATGGTAGCTGAACCTTTCTGTATTAATCACAAAAAACTGACCACCATCATTATGTAGATACTTTTTCAATATGCTTAATGAATCTTGAGATAATGCTTTCGAGCCTTTTTAATTTTTTTAAATACCTTCATTTAGGACACATAAATAATCAAAAATTTTCACATAAATTGTATAATTCTCCATTACCTTTTTAGGTGTGACTGTTATGTCTAGTGGCAGTATCATATCATGGTTGCTGAAATAATTTGTAATTTTTGATAGTATGTTACTTTCTAGCTTTGCCTTTTAGCACCAGATACCCATGTTGTTGTACTTAGGGGTTTTCAAGAAGGAAATAGACCATGTTTCCAATAAATCTACTACTTTTAATTTTTATTTTTTTGAAAACCCTTGAATATTTCTAAGTACTATTGTACCAATCAGATTTAAATCTTATTTATCTAAACTAGTTAAAGTACCACTTTCAAATAAATTAAACGCCTTACCAAAATAATCCCAAATGAACAGTTCCATGAAAATAAGGTGCTTTCTCTCCTGTAGTTGTTATGCTGAATAATTTATTTGTGTGAACAAGTGTCTATCTTGTTCATATATTTCTTCTATTTTTTTTCCCTATTTCAAGATTCTTCCAACCTTTTAGTATGATAAGGTCATGTTCAGATCAAACTTTTTTTTACAAATGAAGCCTTATAAATTATTTTGTTGTCTTCATTATATTGGTTACATATTTTGTCCACAATATGGAATGGAGTACAAGTTTTCATAAATCTTTCCCTTCTAATAGAACATTTATTTCTCTATGATAGTGAATTGTATTCCTCTTCCAAAAGAATTCTCTATTGTGCTATAATTGTGTGTTGGTCATCTGTAGTTTTGAACCTTACAATTTTTTTATCCATCATATCTTTTAGGACTTCCTTTGATTCAATAATACATCGAGGGTTGATTGGATCAAAAGAAATTAAAAAAGCATCTTTCATTAAAAACTCATTATGTTTTACAAATGAATGAACTATATCATTCACCCCTCTTTCATTTAGATTTCTTATTTTGACATTAGCATCCCCCAATTCATAGAGCTCTACAGGAATGTTCAAGGCATAATTGATAGGGGAAATATACCATGTAAATAATTCACTACTTGTCTAATCAAAAGTTTGTGTCAATAAAAGTGTTCCAACCTTTTGTTAGATCTTATTTTTCTCCACTATTGTGAGTACTTGTATGGCCTCTTTCAAATTTGCATATAAATATGTTGCCCTTTTTTGTCTTGTTTTCTTCAATGTTTTTTATGTCATGATTGTAGGTTATCTTAAATACATATTTGCATGGTGGAAAATAGAAGTTATTACCCTTTATTCATGTTTTTATTTCAACATAATTTTTATTTTAATGATCAAATTATCTTTGTCTATCAACCTATAAATTTGAAGGTCATCATAGCTATTCAAATGAAACCCAAATGTTTCACAAGAAGGAGAAAAAATATTTCTTGTCAATTTCATTTTACTAGGTGTAAATTTTTTTAAATTAGTTGTAGCTCGATGAAGAATTACCTCTTCTCCATTCCATACTTCCAATTATAATTTAAGGGAATCTTCAAGTTCTTCTTTATCACAGGCAAGGATTATTCTAATCAGAGAAGATACCTTTCCCAATGTAGTGATAAACAAGTATATATCTACATGCATGTTTGGCAGACTAAACAATTCAAAATACTAATCAACAAGAGGAATTTTATCACCACCATAAAATGGAAGATGTTGATGTGAATTCAATTTTATTTTTGGTAGTTTAAATGGTACTCTATCCAAATTCTCTTGGAGTGAGGCCTTATTCTACCTTTTATCCAAATTCTCTTCAAGTGAGAACTTCTTCTACCTTTTAAGCATGGAAATTCATTTTTTACCCAAAGACATTCTGCAAAGCAATTGAAATGATTTAAATATTGATCTTTTGTAAAATTCAAGTTGCATATTACATCGGTTCATGAAGTTTTTTTATCATTAAGCAATGATTAAATGCATATCGACAAATGTTAATTCTAAACTATAATACAAAATACATTTTAAATCTTCATAATATATACATTAAATTGTACTTAAAATAATAAGGTATGACCAAACTAAAAATAAATTATATGCACCAGCCAATATAATCTAATAGGTAAAGGAATCCACAACATCTGTCTCAAAGGAAAAAGATGAAGAGAAGTATGTTTCTAATATGTGTCAAAATGTCCATCAATAAGTACTTTCAAGGTATCTCCTATGAAATACCTTTCAATTATGCACAAGAGTAAATTTTTATTACAAGACATCTCATAGGAGATACCTTCAAGTTAACCATGATGGTACTACAGGTGTACTTCAAGGCCCTTGAAGGAATATCCTAGTGGACAATTTGAAGGCTGCTATCATACATTTAGAGGGATGTTGAACGTATCTCCTAGTAGAAATTTTCTTCACCTTGAAAGCACCACTAGTTGATAAATAGATAACTTGAAGGGCCTTCTAATACTTGGGAGAGTGTGTATTTCAGGTCCTCCTGCATTCATGCTCTTTCTACCTCAATTCAGTTTAACAATTTGACTTGTTATGTTAATAGTTTTAGATCTGAATAATTACCTTATTGTTCCTCTAAAATTTTCCTTTACCTTGATGGCCCTTTTAATATCTTCAAGGTATCTCTTAGGATATACCTTCAAGTTACACATGAAGGTATTACAAGCCACTCAAATGAATCTCCTATTAGATACTTAAAGATTGAACTTGCCTAGTGTTATTAAAGTTTATAATATCTTCAAGGTATCTCCTAAGAGATACCTTCAAGTTATCCATGAAGGAATCTCTTAGTGGATATTGTTGATGCCTAAAACTCTCATTCTCAGTGAAAAATTTTCTATGGAAAGCTTTATAGATGTGGGATGAAATTACAATCTATGAAGCAACCTTTTAGATTCCCATGATGCTTAAAAGAAATGCTATGGTGATGCAATGGTGTGCCTTTAATTTAAAGATAAATCCATTATTTCCTGAGGAGCACTATGACAACACATGTTATCATTGGAAGGGACTAAGACTTAGCTAAAAAATGAAGAAGGGGTACCAAGAAATAGGAGGTAATTCATTTAGGAGATAGGGATTGCATTTGTCTATGGATAAGACTGAGGTCATGCAATGCATAAACATCCTTCAAGACTTATTCTTCATATTCAAGGTTATGCATGATGTTTTTTTCATCACATGTGTAACCAAATAATTTTAGCATGTATTTTTAGAGAAGATTTTCAAAGGTATTTGTCACTACTAGCACTAGATGCTTATTTTGACAAACACATGCTAGTTTCATGGAATACGGATAATAGTATGGAAAAAGTGTTGAATTAATGGCTTCTCCCCAAGGAAACCATGACATACAAAGGCAAGAATCCCACTCCAACCAATAAATTTAGGATGGGAGTGTGGATTGGAATAAATTATGTGCACCAAGCAATATAATCTAATGGGCAAAGGAATCCAAAAAAATTTGTTTCAAAGGAGAAAGATGAGGGGAAGTATGTTTCTAATATGTGTCAAAATACACATCAATAGGTACCTTCAAGGTATCCCCTAAGAGATACCTTTCAGTCATGTACAAGAGTGAATGTATCTCCCAGTAGAATTTGCCTTCATCTTGCGATTACTATTGGTTGATAACTTGATAACTTGAAGGGCCAATCTGGTCTTTGCTTAGACTTTTTTGAGATTTTTGCATGAACACAATGTTCAAAATAAATAGGTCTTCAAGATTTTTATCTCGGTCAAAGAGATCAAAGTCTTATTTTCATTGGACATTTTGTCTGCTACAAAATTTTGAAGGAATTTAATGCTTTTAACCCTAGCTATGTTTTATTAGTGCTTATAAGGACACCCTCTCCTATAACCATCCAAAAATAAGTAATAGTGTCTATTCCATATTCATTTTCATTATGGAAAACAATCCAAAAGGCATAAATAAGGAGGAGGTGTCATTTGAAGTAGTCCAAGAGTCAATCCTGGTATACTAAAGGTTAGCTGTACCAAAAAAGAATCAAACAACCATAGCTTAGCTCAATGACATTAGTGTATAAGATTTTTGAGACTCTCTGTCCTCATTTCAAGATCCACTTAAAAGATCACTTCACCCCTATGAAGTATATCCTTTAGGCAATTTTTTCCATGAAGTAAACCTTTTGAATCCTTTCCACATACCCTTCAAGACTTTTGAACTGGCCCTTTGGCCTTTTTGAAAGTGTCCCTTGTCCTTTTAAATATCCCTTTGACATTTCCCAAATTGGCCACTTTACCCTTTATGACAAGATCTTTTTAGGCACATACCCTTTGGGTTCTATGTAAATGACCCTTCAAGATTTTTATCCCAAACCCTTTACCCTACGGGACTTATCCTTTAGGATATCCTTTTTAACCTCTTTGTCTTATGAAAAGGTCCCTTTGGCCTTTATGTATTGACTCATTGACATGAACATACCCTTCAGGATTTCTGTCCCAAGATTTAACCCTTTTTAAAAGTCCCCACTTACCCTTTAGAGCCAAGGCACATACCCTTTGGGTTTTGTGTAACTTACCCTTCAGGACTTTTAAAATGACCCTTACCTATACAAAAGTACCCTTCAAAAAATCAAAAGTGCCCTTTGGCCTTTACAAAGTAGACCCTTTAGGACTTTTACCATGAACAAAATACCTACAAAATGGACCCTTAAGATCAAAAGTACCATTTAGGGAAATATGCCCTTCAAACCTTCAAAATATCCCTTCGAGATAATTGTCTCAGGACTTTTGCCCAGATGAAATTTGTGAGGAAATTATTATAGACATTTTGTTTAAAATAATAATTAATCTGTAGATGTTGACCCAAAAGCATTTTTTCCCATGTAGACCCTAAGTGCCTTATTACTAAGAGTAGTACTAGTCTCACCACACTTAGCCACAATAAAAGAAAAAATATTTCCTATTAATACTTATAGACCCCTGCCAACCTGAGCTCACAAGTTTGAATTATACAAAAAAATAAAATTCAAGTGAATATTGCACATTTATGTGACATGAGCTAATATTCAATGCAAGATTATATATAGGCAATACACCACAATTGAAAAATTGTGATTGCATTCAAGCTAACTTGCATTCAAAGTCTTCTGCTTTCTTATAATGATAAAGAGTTCTAGTTCCCACTCTAATAATACTACAAGTAAAATAATGATTGAGCTAGAGTGAAGTTGTTTGTCCAACATACATAGAGAATAGAAGTAATACAAAGTATGAATCAATGGTATCTACATCTAGGAAGTTTCAGGGGATGAATCCACCATCCCCATATTCAATTAAGGACTCCACAAAATTCATAGATATCATCTTCGATGACATAGTGTTTGGAGACAAGTACCAAAATTATTCAACATTATGGGATGTCATTGATTCACTGAATGTGTTATTACTAGAAGATGATATGACACTAGCAGATAAATTATTTGTTAAGGAATTATTAGTATTAAAATTCCAAATATTACACTTTGTTGCAACCAAGCTAGAAGTAATGTCATGCATTGACCTCCTAAGGGACCTATTCTTTTCAAAGAAGATATCGTAGGATGCATTCCTACATCATTCTAGTAATAACATGATGGTCATGTGTATTTTAGGGGTAGATTTACAAAGATACCTTTCTTTGAGTATACATGATACCTACTTTGACAAGCACACTTTGGTGTAGTTTAACATAGAGACCTTGATGGAGAAGGTACTATCTTTGTGGCTACTCCCAGACTAGACCATCACATGGAAAGGAAAGAAGCCAAAAGGAACAATCCTGATCGACATATTTAGGATGGGAATTCACATTGATATAGCTCTTATAAATTGATTATATGGTATGACCAACATTCATTTTGTTAATTTGGATTGGGTGCCACTACTATACATGATGCTTACACATGATTCCATATACACCCTGGGTGAGATAATAAGCCTTTGATTGAGGGAGTAGATTATTCATAAAGATAAGCATCCCATGCCCTCTAAATATTTCTACCTGATGTCTTACTTGTTGGATGTAGTCATGGGTACATGTTATAAGGATATTGGTGAATTATGGGCTCCAACCATAGATTATGAGAAGAATAGAATCTATGATTATTACCAATTAATGCATATCTACTACTATACTAAACATAAACTGATGATCTCTGGGGATGCCTATCCTTAGGTTTGGCAAGCCATTCATTACTCACCCATGCCTCAAATTGGATATAATATTGTGAAAAACTTGGATGAGAAAGGGGATTATTTCCTTTAACCAAATTTCACTATTATCATGATTTGGGGAAACAAGGTTAGCCCCTTGTGTCTTCCAAGGTTTGTACTAGATAAGCTAGCTAAACAAGAAATCACCTTCCAATTATGAAAGAGCATTGAAGAAGACTTATTAAGGAAAAATAAGGCCTTGTATTTTGGAAATTTTATAGCTATTGGTAGGATGATATATACAATGAGAAAGCATCTTGGGGAGGTATGTGGAAAACATAAGAGTTATCCATTCATCTACATAGGCTAATCCAAAAGCACATTCATGGATTGAACATCCCTTATAGTCATGAGCCTTATGTATATGATTTCCTATTTTTGAATGCCAAGTTTGATGAAGTATTGGAATAGACACATATTACTAGGCTATAAGAGGATCATTTGAGAATGATCCAGGATGATCCTTCTATTTCTATCAGGGATTTGGATTGCAAAAAGGCACTCTACAAAGGGTGGCAACATTTAGATTTTTGGAGAGGATAGTTCGAGGAGAAATCCAAGGACCAAGCTACCTCCTCCTTCCAAGGACTTCCTTTGAAGTTGAAGTTGAATATAGTGAAGAAGGAACCTGAGCTACTTGAGCTGAGTTATACTAGGGAAAGACAAGAAAGAGATCCCATCAACCTTGATTTTGATGAGGAGAGAACACTAGAATTTCCTACTTCAAGTTCTAGTTAAGTGTCAATTTCTATGCCCTAGGTACACACTATTACATCCATTAGGATAACAACTCTATAAGTATCAATATCATCAACTCAGAACTCCCCCACATAAGCATGAATCTCCTTGGTCTATAAGAGAAATCCTAGGACTCCTACAAGTAATCCTATAATGGGGACATCATAAGGTTTACCCACTCAACCTCCATAATCAAAACTAAATAGGGGAGATGAGGTGATCATCAAGGATATTGAGGATGATTCAAATGAAGAAGACAAGTTAGAAATAACTAAATCTATGAGCCTCCAAATAAAGCCTATGAATCTTAATTTTTGAGGTACTCAATCTTTTGTTAGTTATCCTCTATTTTATGTACCCATATTTGGGTAAGTTACCTCTATGTAATTTCCCACATATACCTGCTCCATCTCCACTCCTATAGTTGATCCCTCTATCTCCACTTCTATCCCACCCACCATGTAGACCCCTTCTATTCTTATTGGCACCTCCACTATTAGAGCCCTCAAGACAAAGAAAGTGTCTAGGAAGGTGTAGATTGCATTGGCCACCTCACAACTCCATGTCCACTCCACTAAAATAACCCTTACACTACTATATACCAATTTCATATAGGAGACCACATTGATAAGTACTAGTATGGGAAGGAAGGTCAAGCCCTTAATAATCATGATCTATCCACTTCCTCAATTTGGAGAAGTAGATTGGTCTAAAATCATATGGCCTTCCTTATCTAGTGTCTTGATCAAGGCACACAAAAAATAATAGAAAGTTCAAAAGGAGTTCATGGAAGAGGTTATTGTCACAACCTCTAATGCATCCTAGCTAGACATTCCTCCCTGGGTAGTGGATTTGAAGAACAAGAATTCTCAATTGCCAAACTTTAGAATTACTGAGATTCCCTCTATTTTTACTTTATTTGATCCTCTAACTAGTAGTATTCAAAGGGTAAAGAAGAGTAAATTGGAATATGATAAAGGCACCCAAATCATCCTTGAAGAAAGGAAAGAAGTTTTTTCCCTCACCAAGAGGTAGAATAAACAACCATGATAATCTTTATATGAGGAATATCTAGTAGACTTGGCATAAACACATAAGGATGCTATAGTTACAATTCACAAAGGAACAAAGTTAGCTTGATAAGAGCTTGAGGAAAAAGTTAATATATTAGAGGCTAAAGTGGAGCAATTGAAGGAGAAGGCCAAGACAATGCATATTTCTATTGGCATAGAAGCTAAAGTTTAGGAGGTAGATTTTAGATGCTATAACTCCTTGGAATCCATGGAATTCATCAAGGAAAAGATGGTCCCTCATGTGAACCAAGAAAATCAATTATTTAATTATTTGAGAGATGAAAATGTGAAAATAAATATGCTAGTTGTCTATACATGCAACTCTTTATATAATCATCTAAACCTTATGACTACGCTAGAGGCATCTAATGCCTTAAATCTAGTAGTCATTTGGTAAGAGGTAAAGGATTGATTATAAAATGTTGGGGATTTGATCCCTAGATATTAGGCACATGAGGCTTAGATTCTTAAAATTTTGCATAAATTAAATTTATCTAAGGTTAAGGACTCTGCTAGTAAGTTGATTAGCAGGATTAATTTTGACAAGCTTATCAAGGAAGCAATCAATGATTTTAAGCAGATCTTGAAAGGTTTGACACTCAAAAAAATTAAGTATAAATTAGCAAGGCTTAGAAAAAGGTCATTGAAGTAGAAATATTCAAAAGTAAATTTCAAATAACTAAAGACGAGCATGTGAGGTTCCTTGGATAGACCAAACAAATTCATTAGCCATCACTTCCAAACTTAGAAATTATGCAATAACAACATGGAGTGGCATAAAAAGTTTATGAAGATAATGAGGTAAAGAAGAAGTAGGCTTTTAGTGGTGTGACCACATCTTCAATTGCCACTTTGATTTCTATGCTAACCAAGGTGCATGCAGGGATACAAATGATGAAGATTTGATAGGCTAAGATTTTACACATGTAAAATTTTGTAATGACAAATGTACTTAGATTTTAGATGGCTAATTGTAAAAATTGACTTTAGATTTTGTGTACATGCACACATTGCATAATTTTGGAAAAGTCAATTTATTTATTTTAACTTCTAATTTTATCTTATACAATTTAGACTACCATTAGAGCTACATGTTCTAATTGACACATATAACCACTTTACATAAAATTGGAGGATGAGGCAACCCCTTCTCCAAGTCTATATATAAAATTGTAACCCAACTTAATTTTTTGGTTAGAATATTTTGGAATACAGAGCAAAAAAATAATTTTGATCATCAACAAAGTGTTTTGAGTATTTTCTTTTCAATTATGTGTAATTAGTTTTTATTTCTATGGTTATATGTTTCAATAATCTTTAGTGTGCTATAGTTATGAATAGATTCTTAACTTCTTGGTTGATATAATGATCCTAAATATGAAATAACTATTTAAATATTATTGGATATATTGATTGAGTTAGTCAAGTTAATTGAATCATATTTTTGAATGTGTATTTGTGCTTTCTTTGGTGTAGTTATCTATGTGTGTGCAATATCTACCTCAGATAATTAATTTTATTGAGCCATAATCTCTTGATTAAGGGTGTGCCACATCTACCCTAAAAGGATCAACCTTTGTCTGAGGCTTGTGTATTCCCTACATATTTATTTCCCTAGACTTCCTAGCCATGTCTAACTATATGTGTGTTATTGCTGCTAGCAATAGGCACAGGTTTTAGAAAGCATAGGTCTATTTAGAAACCAACTAGGGAAGTGATTCCCAATAACCACATATCCTTCTTTTTCCCCCTACCTTACCCTCATTTTAAAGTTTTTAATTAAGATTTACCTAGTCTAGATTAAAAACCAGGCACCCATCCAACTCACGTAGAGATTCACTTTGTTAGAAGGCCACACCTCCATCCAAAAAAACTTTTCAATAATCTACATTTCTTGCCCCTATTCCATAAATAGGTTTAAATAAACCACATACTTACAGCTCATGCATTGGAGTGGAGTTTATCTCCATTGAGATCCTAAAATTTTAGAGGCTACCTCATTTGATTGTGGTGTGCATAAAACCCACATAAATAGTATTCTCTTTGCTTGTAAAACACTAGTTTAGCATTAGTCTTAGGTGAGCATCAAGGAGGAAGCTATACTACTCTAGAGGTTCAACCCCAACATAGGTCACCCATGGCCTGGGGTTATCCCAATCTTATAGGCTTAGTTGGAGAGAGCTTGAAGAACCCTCTCCAAGGGTGCAAATTAAGCCTATAAAACTTTCAAACATGGACAAGAGTGGATTTCCCCTTCAAGGTATCTCCTAGGAGATACCTTTCAAATAGGTACAAGAGTGGATTTCTCCTTCAAGGAATAAGTGTAATTTTCATTTACATGGAAGGCATTACTAGGTGATAATTTGAAGGCCTTTGTAATACCTTCAAGGTATCTCTTAGGAGATACCTTTCAAACATGCATAAGAGTGGATTTATCTTTCAAGGAACAAGTGGAATTTTATTTACATGAAAGGCACTATTGGGTGATATTTTTAAGGCCCTTGTAATACCTTCAATGTATCTCTTAGGAGATACATTTCAAAAATCCACAAGAGTATATTTACCCTCAAGGTATCTATTAGGAGATAAATTTCAAATAGGGACAAAAGTGGATTTTTCCTTCAAGGAGCAAGTATAATTTTCCTTTACATGGAAGGAATTACTAGGTGATATTTTTAATTCCCTTGTAATACATTCAAGGTATCTCTTAGGAGATACCTTTCAAACATGCACAACTGTGGATTTCCCCTTTAAAGTATCTCTTAGGAGATACCTTTCAAATAGGTACAAGAGTGGATTTATCCTTTAAGGGACAAGTGGAATTTTTATTTACATAGAAGACACTACTGGGTGATAATTTGAAGGCCTTTGTAATACCTTCAAGGTGTCTCCTAGGAGATACCTTTCAGATAACCACAAGGGTGGATTTCTCCTTCAAAGAACTAGTGGAATTTTCTTTACATAGAAGGCACTACTAGGTGATATTTTTAAGGCCCCTATAATACCTTCAATGTATCTCTTAGGAGATATGTTTCAAACATGCACAAGAGTATATTTCCCCTTCAAGGTATCTCCTAGGAGATATATTTCAAATAGAGAAAAGAGTGGATTTTTCCTTCAAAGAACAAGTACAATTTTCCTTTACATTGAGGGCACTACTGGGTGATATTTTTAAGGCCCTTATAATACCTTAAAGTTAGCTCCTAGGAGATACCTTTAAAACATACACAATATTGGATTTCCCCTTTAAGGTATCTCAAAGGAGATACCTTTAAAACATGTACAATAGTGGATTTCTCCTTCAAGGAACAAGTGGAATTTTCCTTTACATGGAAGGCACTATTGGGTGATATTTTTAAGGACTTTGTAATAAATTTAAGGTATCTCATAGGAGATACCTTTGAAACGTGTATAAGTGTGGATTTACCTTTCAAGGTATCTCCTATAAGATACCTTTCAAATAGGTACAAGAGTGGATTTCTCCTTCAAGGAATAAGTGGAATTTTTTTTTACATGAAAGGCACTATTGGGTGAAATTTGAAGGAATTTGTAATACCTTAAATATTTATCTTAGGATATACCTTTAAACATGCACAAGAGTGGATTTCCCCTTCAAGGTATCTCCTAGGAGATACCTTTCAGATAGGCACAAGAGTGGATTTCTCCTTCAAGGAACAAGTAGAATTTTCCTTTACATAGAAGGCACTACTAGGCGATATTTTTAAGGACTTTGTAATAAATAAAGGTATCTCTTAGGAGATACCTTTCACATATGAAAAAGGGTGGATTTCCCCTTTAAGGTATCTCCTAGGAGATACCTTTCAAGCATGCCCAAGAGTGGATTTATCCTTCAAGGAACAAGTGGAATTTTTATTTATATAGAAGGCACTACCAAGTGATATTTTGAAGGCCCATATAATACATTCAATATATCTCCTAGGAGATACATTTAAATTATGGACAAGATTGGATTTACCCTTTAAGGTATTTCTTAGGAGATATATTTCAAACAAGGACAAGAGTGGATTTCTCTTTGAAGGAACAAGTGAAATTTTATTTTACATGGAAGACACTACTTGGTGATATTTTCAAGGCCCTTGTAATACCTTCAAGGTATCTCCTATAAGATACATTTAAATCTTTCAAAAGAGTGGATTTCCCCTTCAAGGTATCTCCTAGGAAATACCTTTCAAATAGGGGCAAGAGTGGATTTCTCACATTAAGGAACAAGTGGAATTTTCCTTTACAGAGAAGGCACTACTAGGTGATATTTTGAAGGCCACTATAGTACCTTCAATGTAACTCATAGGAGATACCTTTAAAACATGAATAAGAGTGGATTCATTTCATTTATCATGGTCTAAATGTATTAGATATAGACTTAACCCAAGTCTCTATCCTAAGGTTCTGGTTGTATTCTTCAATACAATGGAACCTTAGGCTAAAGACTTATGGTTTATCTCATATTGTTCGATGGGTTCCATTTTATTTTGGTCTAAACTTAGCATATATACTTTAGTCTTAGGTTTATTTCATGTTTATTAACATAAAATAAAACCTTAGACTAAAGTATTTAATCTAAGTTCTATACATGGTCCTGTGTTAACTTAAAATTCGTACACCTTTTTAGGATCAATGACTCGCACCCAATTGGGTAAAGATGATTAGATGGAGTGAGATAACTATGGACTATCCAATGAAACCTCTGAATAAGAAAAAAACTTACACATGGCACAAATGTGCTCACTATGAGACTAGCAAAGATGTAAAACTCAAAAAAGTCCATAAGATTGGTAAATGGCATAACCATGATAGGCCTGATATAATGGACAACCAATGGCATGTGACTCATAGGACTGGGATCAATGACTCATAGTGATCAGGGAAAAATTATCCAATGGAGCAGGACCAAATAGGGTTTTAAAAGATCAAATAGACAAAGTTCTACAAAAAGGCCCAAACAGATGCCATAGAGTTACTGTGAAGATGCCACCTAAGCATAAATGGAAAAAGACAAAGATTTTGTTGGATCAAGAAAGGAAAAGGTATAAATGCCAAGGAAAAAATAAAATCCAAGGCACAAATTCACTCAAATGCAAAATCCATACCCATTAAATCTTGAAAGGACTTGTTAAAAAACCCTAACATTTGTAGAAGCTCTAATTTGATCCCAATTTGATTACAATCAAGCCTGAGAGAGTCTAATTACTATTTGATCAAGTATAAAATAACCCATAGGCAACTTGTAGATCACTAGTGATCAATTTACAAACTCACAGTCATGGTGGCTTCAAATCATCATAGGGAGGACACATAATGCTACTTAAACATGGACTCAAAAGGAAGGGTCTTTAAGTACACAATATTTGATGCTGTAGCATTAAACACTAGAGATAATAATTGGTCTAAACTCTTTTAGACAATTTAAGAATTATAGCCCATAATGAAAGAGGATGAGAAGATTTTATCCTTTAGGATAATATATTATGACTTGGTTGTAACATAGATGATGAGCCTTCACCACATTATAACAAAAGTAGAGGTACTATATTGTATATATGTCCTCTTCCCTATTTTTAAAGAGTGTAAAATTGAAAAAGGAACATTGATCCATGAAATTACTCAAAAATGCATTAATTATGTGTCTTCCATTAATTTTGAGAGATATTATAAGTTACCCAAACCCTGAGTAGATGTACCTACACTCAATGAATGGGATAAGAAAAATGATATCAAAACCATCTTTGCCTCATTGTTATACTCTAAGAACCTAGTGTTTTTTGACCTTAGTAGAAACATTTCCATAAATGAATTCTAAGCTATAATTAGAATGATAATGACCTTGATGAACAGGTTATGTGGAAACCCCACTACCACTTACATTGACAACATCTGGGTACCCTTGGTATACATTATGATTGAGAATGAGCTCACCCCTCCCATTGATGAGGTGATTAGCATGTGCTTGTGTAGGAAGATCTTTGCAGTCAGTAAGGGTTCTAGGAAAAACTTATATTTGATGTCTTATCTCCTAAATGCCCTACTTGACACAATTGATATCCCCAACTTTAGGGGATGGTCACCTAAAAAGACATAAATAGTGTCTCATTTTTACTCAAAGTTACATATCTTCAAATATAGGGACCATATTCAATTCATCTGTGATTGCATCTACCCTAATTTATCTGAGGCTATATCAAAAATCCCAATGCCAAGAGTCAACCCATTGACAAAAAATTCCATTCAATCCATCGAGGACATCGAGTTTTATATAAACTACATAGTCACCATGATTGAAGGAACATAATACACCCCACTTAAACTGCCAATCCATGTCCCAAATAAATTGGCTAAGTAAGAAGTTTCATTCCAAATATGCAATGGTATAGATGGGATTTGTCAAAGTAAAAGGAAAGGATTTTTGCATCCTCCACCCTTGGTTATGGGCATAACTATCTTTAAATATTGGGACAACATTGAAGATGTTGCTAGGCATAGAGCATATTTCAATTTACAACATGATGAATTAAGACAATGGGATCCTAGTGACAAGGTTGGGAATAATTTGAAGGCAAAATAAATAATTATAACATATGAACATTAGCCAAGAGTCTATGACTCAATGTATACTAAGGCTGCATCCTTTATAATAGTATTATTGAGGTTAAAAAAATGTGGCATCAACCCAGAGGTCAAATTGATGAGAGATGAGAATCTAAATAATAAAATATGGTAGATAGGACCTCTATAATATCATATGCTACCTGGACCATCATCTAGGCTTATTCTAAAATAACCACAGGCAAAATTACAATAGCTAAAGGCATAAATCACTCAAGGACTAGGAAAAGAGAGGCTTGAATAAAGACTCGGTGAAGGGGCATCATCTTCTGCCCAACTTGAAAAGCTAGAGTTTTTAATTGAATACATTGACATGATTACATTCTATCCTAGGGAAATAGTGGAAGATGTAATGGAAGCACTAAAAAATAATTATGGATTAGATGAAGAAGAGGTGAAAGAAGAGGAACCTTAAGAACAATAAGATGAACCTCAACACCACGTTGAGGAAATAGGAAAGGGAAAGGGTAAGGAGATATCTTTGGACTTAGTTCCAGTTTTTTTCCCTTAAATGAAGAAGGCTAAGCTATCCTTGGTCCCTGTAAGAACCAAGAATCCTAAGATAACCTTCACTGATCCTCTGAGTGAGGTTAATTTATTTAGTGATGAGAATCCAATTCATGGTCCAACCATTCTTGAATGGTTTATATATAAAAAGTTAGAACAGATCCCAAATTTGCACCATGAATGGGCCATCATAAAATCTATCAACATCATAGCTCATGAGGAGCTTAAGCCCTAGATAGTGGCTCTACAAAAGGAAAAGAAGAAAAGATAAATGGATACTCTTGGATCTTTAGGTACCACCCAAATGAAAATCTTAGAACCTCCAAAAATAACACACTCTTCAATAAGTGCCCATTTTGATCCAACCATTAGTAGATTGGAAAGAGTAACAACAAATAAATATATGGTGGGTGGAAAGGAATTCAATTTTCAAAGGGTAGAGTCATTTGTTGGCTTGAATCTAATTGGTAGCCAAATAACAGGTGAGGACCCCATCCATGAGGAAGATATACTTGGGTTAGCCTAAGCCTAATCAACCCAATTACAAACTAACATCAAAGGCCTACAACATTGAATAAAGAACCTAAAGAAGGAGAAGGAGGATTTGGAGAAGTAGGCAATTTTATTAATTCTTGATGCAATGATTGACAAGTTTGAAAGATCATTTTAGGAGATGTTTAGCTCTCTAAAGTCAATAAAGCTAAGAAAAAAAGCATTGAATCAATAGGATGCAGTATCTAAGGAATTAATCACCCAATGGTAGAGTTCCAAGGAAAAGATAAAAGAGTTGATTAAATCTTGACAAGAGATAAAATCCCTAGTTTCAAGACTATCAGTCTTGCTCATCTCAACACCATCTTAGGGTTGTTTTTAGATAAAATCAATAGTTTGAGAAGATGGTCCAAGTGCTTAGAGAGACTCTTCAAAGATGATAAAAATCTACTTGATAGAATTGAATGATTCCTGAGGACTATGATTGCTGGACTTATAAAACTTAGCTCCATGGGCATCATAATAAATGATGATTTCAAACATAGGACCAATTTATTCATAAAAGAGGTAAGGAGAAAAATCCAAGGTATTTCTAGAGGTGACAACACTAGGATCATGGATATGATCCTAACTATAGAAAGAAAGATAGCTGAGGCAAAAAACATTGAGGATTTCAAGAGAAATGATAGGGACCTAGATGATTTGGTAGAACAAGAAAATGAACTCATCCTTGAGCTAGCTATCAATTGAAGTTGGTTTATGAACAACATCAAAGGGCAATGAGGATTCTAATTCAAAAAAACCAAGGATCCTCATTAGCACTGGGTCCACCAAGTAGTTAAGAATATTATCTTTTATGGGAAGGTTGTAAATTTTGGAAGTGGAAAGTTAATTTGTTCAGTGATGAGAATGTAATTCATGGTCTAACCATTCCTGACTAATTATTATATGGAAAGTTACAAAAGATCCCAAATTTTCACCATCAATGGGCCATCACAAAATCAATTAACATCATAGTTCATGAGGAGCTTAAGCCTTAGATAGTGGCTCTACAAAAAGAAGAAAAGGAAAGACAAATAGATACTCTTGGATCTTTAGGTAACACCCAAATGAAAATATTAAAGCCTCAAAAAATAACATACTTTTTAGTAAGTATCTAATTTGATCCAACCACTACTGGATTGGAAAGAGTAACAACAAAGAAAACTATGGTGGGTGGAGAGGAATTCACATTTTAGAGGGTAGAGCCATTTATTAGCTTGACTCTAGTTGGGAGCCAAAGACTAGGTGAGGACCCCATCCATGAGGAGGATATACTTAGGTTAGTTGAATCCAAATCAACCCAATTAAAAATTGGCATCAAAGGCCTATAACAACAAATAAAGAACCTATAGAAGGAGAAGGAGGATTTGGAAAAGTAGGCAACTTTATTAGTTCCTAATGCAATGATTGACAAGTTTGAAGGATCATTTTAGGATATGTTTGACTCTCTAAAGTCAATAAATCTAAGACATAGTGAACTAAACCAATAGGATGTAATAACCAAGGGCTTAATCACCCAATGGTAGTGTTCCAAGGACAAGATGAAAGAGTTGAATAACATCTTGACATGAGAATCCCTATTTTTAAGACTATCAATCTTGCTCATCTTAGCACCATCTTGGGGTTGATTTCAAATAAAATCAATAGTTTGAGCACATGGTCCAAGTACTTAGATTGAATCCTCAAAGATGATAAAAATTTACTTGATAGAATTGAATGACTCCTAGGGACTATGATTATTGGACCTACAAAACTCAGCTCCATGGGCATCATAGTGGATGATGAGTTCAAACATAAGACCACTTTTGTCATGAAGGAGATAAGGAGAAAAATATAAGGTAGTTAGAGAGGTGACAATAGTAGAATCATGGATAGTATCCTAACTATATAAATAAATATAGTTGAGGCAAGAAGCATTAAGGAGGCTTTAAAGAAAAATGATAGGGACCTAGATGATTTGGCAAAACAAGAAGATAAGCTCCTTGAGCTAGTTGTCAATTTGAAGTTGGTTGATGAAAAACATCAAAGGGTAATGAGGATTCTAATCAATATAACCAAGGACCCTCATCAGCACAGGCTTCACCAAGTAGTTAAGAATATTCTCTTTTATAGGAATGTTATAAATTTTGGAAGTGGAATATTCTTTTGTAAAGGCAGGTGCTATTTGTATGCACATTACCTAATGGTCAGTATTTTTAGAAAGTTTAGTGTACATTTTAAAAAATTTCTAAAAAGGACAACTATCCTTTACATTTTTTACACTTATAAGTTTATACAACCGACCGATATGCTTCCTTGAAATTTATAAAAGGATCATTATAATTTGTAAAGAGGGGGGAGTTCTTGAGCTACAACAACTACTGTAAAATTTGAATCAATTAATACAAGTGGAGAATTATAAGAAGATTATATATATTCAATCAACACCATTTTATACAGCCAATCAACACCATTTTATTTTAGTTTTCATAGCACACATTCACATATATAAAAAAACACCAACAAACTTACATGCACAAAAAGTAGGAAACCGAAAGAAAGTTTACACATAAAATTTGTTTGCTTATTTTCACAATAAAAAAAGTAATTATAATTTATAAATAATAATTTTATACTTTCATTAATCTATTCACATATCATTTAGTTACATACAAAACAATCAAAACACCAAATAACTAGCATACTAGCTTGTATAGATAGACTAGATCTTGAAAACTTAGAGATTGTATTTGCACACATAAAATCTGAATTTTAAATATAGTTTCACATTTTTATAGTCAATATTAAAAGTGTAATTATGTTTTTATTTTAATTAAATTGAAAATAAAAATAAATAAAAACATCCATTCTAGTGCATGTAGGTGAAAGTTTACATTCTCAAAAATAAAGGAAAAGTTAAAAATTGACAGCTCCATTGTTAGTTGAATTTTTAGTATTAACTTGTATTGAATTTATAACATATCAAGAAAATAAATAAAATAAAATTAGATTTCATTTATTTTATTTATAAGCACTTTTATTTTAGTAAGTAGTGTATGTTTTTTTAAATTTTCAAAGTTTTATCAAAAACTCAAAATAAGCACAACTCAAAAATCTTATCCAAACAAAACAAGTCTAACATTTGATTTTAACCTTTTAAAATAGAAATTAAATTTTCATAAACCATATTGAAATAAAAAAACACACTTAAAAATCCTAACAAGGTTATCTCACTTTTGGATGATGCTTCTTGAACAAGCTAATCTGCATAGAGTAGGAGATTTCCCTAGAGTACATGTTCCCATGCCAACAAACAACATATGGTGTGACATTAACTCAAAACTTAGAATAAATTTTTTCCATTCCACTCCCATCTAAAACCTTATCATTGAAAAGCTTATTATTTACAAGTAAAAATACCTAATAGAATCCTCAATAGTGAGACCCATTTTCATCACAACACACCAAGCCTAAAACCTCCATATATATAGATATAAGACTCCTTCCTATTATTTATCCTCAAGTCTAGTCTCATCATATCTCATTTTATTTATGGATGAAGTCGACTAGTAATAGCTAACCCAATAGATTTAACCAAATCCCAAAGTTTTTTAATTGGAAACCTTTTCAATTTTCCTAATCTAATAATCACCAAGAACTTTGTTACCTTGTCCTTATCCATTCTGAGGGTTATTATAACTCCATATCTTCCTAGTTCACTGGTTCAAATGAGCAGTATCATGTAGGTGATATTTTTTGGTATCATCATGAGCACCCTCTTCCATCTATCACTCAATACCTTGATCTTATACCTCAACCTAACCAACTAGCTATTCCATCCTTTCCCATTGAAATTCCTCATTTTAATCATCCTAACCAATTGAATCATTATACTACTCATACCATTATATTTATAGTGGTTTTCTTATTTAGGCTTTGAGAAGTCATGTACACAAAGTAGAAGTATATTCATTATACTAATAATACTGAACATAACTTTTTCATTATACTAGTATTAAAGTTATCGAGATACTAAATATATTTCATTATCTCGGCCATTAAATATAATTAGATACTAAATATAAAATAAAATAATACATTACATATATTAAATATTTGATAATAAGCACCTAATAAAATGATAGTGAAAAATGGGGTCAATGCTTCCACCACTAATGCCATAGTTCACCTAAGTTTAGTCAATAAAATAATGTTTTTCAGCCTTCAAATGGGAGAGAGAAAAATTGAGAGAAAATAATAGAAAGAAAAAAGATAACTTTAATTTCAAAGCACATGAGAATTTTTAATTCTATAATAATTTAAAAGTTTATAGAAGTAAAAGTATCATCATGGAACTATGGAAACGATGGTAATGATTTAGAAATAATAGGATCTTGTATAATAAGTGGAGTTTCATCCACATTTTTTGAAGATGTAACATAAGCAAATTGTCTTTAAATAGGGATTTCTGAGATATGAAATATATTTCATTATCTTAGTCATTAAATCTATTGAGATAATAAATATATAGTAAAAAAATGTATTACATAGATTAAATACCTGACAAGAAGCACTTGCAGAAATGATAGTGAAAAATGGCATCAACGCATCTACCACTAATGCCACAGTTCACCTAAGTTCAGTCAATAAAATAATTTTTTTCAGCCTTCAAAAGGGAGAGAAAAATTGAGAGAAAATAATGGAAAGAGAAAAAGATAAACTTAACCCTAATTACAAAGTGTGCAAGAATTTTTAATTCTAAATTTATTGATTTAAAAGTTTATACAAGTAAAATTATCATCATAGAACTTTGGAAACAATGGTAATGATTTAGAAATAATAGGCTCTTTCATAATAAGTGGAGTTTCATCCACATTTTTTGAAGATATTGTTAGGTTGTGGAGCTAAAAGCTTCAACCTTTGCAAACTAGGAACAGATGGTTGCTGAGTTCTACAGGAACTGGCGTCGGCAGCATGACCGACGTCGGCAGAATCCAGTGCAAAAGGCCACCGGCGACGGCAGGAAGTCGGCCGATATCGGCAGAACCAGACCAGCAGGGACCGACGTCGGTCGCCTGTGTGTTCCCGAAGTGTTCGTTTCACGGACAGTTAGTTAAGTGAACTATGAGTTTGCATGTCAAGACCAGCCAGAGTCTTGGGTTGCGAGGATAATTATCTAAATTAAGAGTCTAAGTTAGTGTTTGAGTTAGGGATCTATTTATAGACCCATTGGCATGTATTGTTTAAGGCATGAGATAGAAAGGAAGAGTTCCTTCTAGTTGTAAGATCTATGAGTTGCAGGTTGTTGCAAGCTCATTGGGGATCTACATGTAAGCTTGGTCTTTGAATTGCAGGTTTCAGGTTCATGAGAGATCAGCTTGAAGTGCTATAGAGTGCTTGGTGTACCGGCAGGGTTATTACTGACTGGTTGGTGAGGTGAACACCAATTCTATGTGTGAGTTGGTTGTTGGGACCGTTTTTGTGTAGGAGAGTGTGTGTGAGAAGAATTACTGTACACTTGAGGTGTGGCGAATCTCTGTAAGGTGAAAGAGTGTGGCGGCTCTTTGATGTATTCTTTTCTGTATATTGTTAATACAAGATAGTGTATTGTCTCTCATATTCTGTGCTATTGGTGAATTCTAGTTACTTGTGTTTCTGGTTATTTCCGCATATTCAATTGCTTTTATATTTGGTAATCATACTGTGCTCTTTCTGAGGAGCAAGATCCTAACGAGTTGAGTCAGAGCATGTTTGTTGTTCTAGATTCCTGACAAGTGGTATCAGAGCCTTGTTGTAGGTTCTTGAGCTTGATACCAACAAGTGGTATCAGAGCTTTTGGTTGGGATACTAACAGATTGGTGTAGATCTGGGTAGTGTGTTTTGATTACAGGTTACTCACAGGGTTTCTGTTTGAGTGGGAGTTGAGCAATGACAGAAAGCAGTCAACTACGAATGGAAAAGTTTAATGGCAAGAACTACCAATTATGGAGGATGCAGATTGAGGACTATCTGTATCAAAAAGATTTGTACTTACCGTTGGGTGGGGTTGCTAGAAAACCCTTGGATATGAAAGATGAAGAATGGGAGGTTCTTGATCGGAAGGCTCTGGGATCTGTTAGATTGAGTCTTGATTCATCTGTGATTTCCAGCTTATCACAGTGTAAGACAACGGTGGAGTTGATGAAATCTTTGGCAAATTTATATGAAAAACCCTCGGCTTCAAACAAGGTATTTCTTATGAAGCGTTTATTTAATTTGCAAATGTTGGAAGGTGGATCTATTCATAGCCATCTTAGTGATTTCCATGGTTTGGTAAACCAGTTAAGTTCAGTGAATATTGTATTTGATGATGAACTTAGAGCTCTCTTAATCTTGTGTTCATTACCTGAAAGTTGGGAAGGTTTGGTAATGGCAGTTTCTAATACTGTGTCTCCTTCAAAAGTCTTAAAAGTGGATGATGTTGTGAGTGTAATCTTGAATGAAGAGATACGCAGGAAAAGCACAGGTGAATTATTTAGAAATGCTTTGAGTGTTGAAGGAAGAGGAAGGCCAAGAGAGAGGATAGAGCGTGGGAGATCAAGGTCGAAGACAGGCAAAAGATCCAAGTCCAGGTATGGCAGAATAACCTGCTGGAAATGTGGAAAGCAAGGGCACTTAAAGAGAGATTGCAGATCGGGTGAAGATCATCATGAAGAACATGAAGAAGAAGCAGATGTTGCTGGTTACGTTGCATAGGATGCTCTGGTATGTTCTTTGGATAAATTAGAATCTTGGGTATTAGATTCTGGTGCCTCTTTTCATGCATCTCCACATAGAGAATTTTTTCATGAGTATGTCCAGGGAGACTTTGGAGAAATTTTTGTAGGGGATGGTAAGCCTTGTCAGGTTGTTGGCAAAGGCAAAGTGAAGCTGAAATTGCAGACAGGTGACACATGGGTGTTAAAGGAGGTCATGCATGTCCCAGTTCTGAAGCGGAATCTGATTTCTGTTAGAAGTTTGGGTGAAGAGGGTTGCACAGTAACTCTCACAGCGGACTCTTGGAAGGTTACCAAGGGTACACTTGTTATAGCTAGAGGTAAGAAAGTAGGTACGCTTTATCTATCTACTTGTTTTACTGATTCTCTTTTTGGGTTATCTACTTCAGCTGTAGATTCAGAGATGTGGCTTGATAGGCTTGGTCACATAGATAAGAAGGAGATGCTGGTTCTTGAGTCAAAGAATATGCTTTCGGATTTGGAAGGCATGGATCGTGGTTTTTGTATGCAGAAGAAGAAAGTAAGGTTTCTTGAGGAATCCGATGTTAGTGACAAGAACGGGAAAGCCTTGGTTTTTAAGGAGAAAGTGACGGACAGAGTTCAGCACAAGGTGCAGAGGAATTCTGAGCAGAGCAAGGGTAATTTGGACAAGGTTTTGATCCAAAAAGAGCTCGCGGGAAAAAGTCAGGTCTCACAAGAAAAACACAGAGACCGACGTCGGCAGAAAAACTGGCATCGGCGTCCATACAGGGACCGACGTCGGCTATGTGCAGCCCGACGTCGATGACTCAGGGCAGACAGAGACCGGCGTCGGCCAGGGGAAACCGACGTCGGTAGGTAGGCAGTCGCAGGGAACCGACATCGGTCGGCTGTAGACTGAGATGTGACCGGCATCGATTACTAAGACAAATTTTGGGTGGACAGCGAGTTGTCATGGAGTCTCAAGCGCCCATATGGAGGACTGAAGGTGTAAGTAAGTTCTTAAATTTGTCATTTCCCTTCTTTACACTACTTGTTGCTCACTTATGGCATAGGACCAGGAAGTTATTGAAGAAGCAGAACAGGTAGATCCAGGAAACAGTGGGAGCTTGGCATGGATGAGGATGTGATTCCTTGGAGGAGAACCAAATAGGTGTTTTGGGTAGTGTTGCCAGCTGGAAGTAAGCACTGAGAGACGAATGGATGTTGAGGATGAAGAAGAGTGGAAATGGATACGTGAGATGGAAGATCAGGGTATATGATCTTGTATTAGCTGCAGGGCAATGGAGATTTGAACATTGTGTTTCTCTTTACCAGGTTGGATAGTATTAGCTACACTATTCTATTTTCTGTATGATGTGCTTGTTGCAGGGTTACATATACAGGTATTTCTGAACTAAAGGTAAAGCTAATTCAGGTGTTTGTCATGGAGAATCTGGGAGCAGCAAGATTCTTTGGCATGAGTGTGTTCTAGAGACATGGAAGTCTTGTTGACTTTGTTTCAGGATGATTGTGTGAAGCCGGTTAGCACGCCGATGGTTAGACAGTTCATAGAATAGGTGTCTTGATTCACATAGTGAGGTTGAGTGCATGGTATGTACTAAACCTGAGTTTTCCCAAGCAGTGGGAGTTGTCACAAGTTTGGAGTCAATCCGGGAGAGTAATACTGAAGGGCAGTTCAGTTGGACCAGCAGCAGGTGCACATGCTATGCAGGGTCAAGTTCTTTTTCTACATGGTTGTAGATGCGGATGTGGCAGGCAATTTGGATGACAGATTTTGCATCACGGATTTTGTGGTGGTTGGTCTTCAAGAGTGATCTTGAGGAGGGATACAAAGCCAAGGAAATAAACTAGACGGTGTACAAGTACAGGTACAGGTTGCAGCTGTTTATCTCCAAGTGGGAGATTGTTAGGTTGTGGAGCTAAAAGCTTCAACCTTTGCAAACTAGGAACAGATGGTTGCTGAGTTCTACAGGAACCGGCATCGGCAGCATGACTGACGTCGGCAGAATCCAGTGCAGAAGGCCACCGGCGACGGCAGGAAGTCGGCTGACGTCGGCAGAACCAGACCAGCAGGGACCGACGTCGGTCGCCTGTGTGTTCCCGAAGTGTTCGTTTCACGGACAGTTAGTTAAGTGAACTATGAGTTTGCATGTCAAGACCAGCCAGAGTCTTGGGTTGCGAGGATAATTGTCTAAATTAAGAGTCTAAGTTAGTGTTTGAGTTAGGGATCTATTTATAGACCCATTGGCATGTATTGTTTAAGGCATGAGATAGAAAGGAAGAGTTCCTTCTAGTTGTAAGATCTATGAGTTGCAGGTTGTTGCAAGCTCATTGGGGATCTACATGTAAGCTTGGTCTTTGAATTGTAGGTTGCAGGTTCATGAGAGATCAGCTTGAAGTGCTATAGAGTGCTTGGTGTACCGGCAGGGTTATTACTGACTGGTTGGTGAGGTGAACACCAATTCTGTGTGTGAGTTGGTTGTTGGGACCGTTTTTGTGTAGGAGAGTGTGTGTGAGAAGAATTACTGTACACTTGAGGTGTGGCGAATCTCTGTAAGGTGAAAGAGTGTGGCGGCTCTTTGATGTATTCTTTTCTGTATATTGTTAATACAAGATAGTGTATTGTCTCTCATATTCTGTGCTATTGGTGAATTCTAGTTACTTGTGTTTCTGGTTATTTCCGCATATTCAATTGCTTTTATATTTGGTAATCATACTGTGCTCTTTCTGAGGAGCAAGATCCTAACGAGTTGAGTCAGAGCATGTTTGTTGTTCTAGATTCCTGACAGATGTAACATAAGTAAATTGTCTAATAGGGATTTGACTCCTTAATTTTTAGCCCCATCGGAATACCTTTGAGATAATTTAATACACCAATTCAAATAATTTTGAGGCGAGTCACCTTTATTGAACTTACAAACTAATATTTGGAGATGAATTTGACCGCAAAATGGTAATTAAAATAAATGACATAAAATCATACCTAGTAACTTAAAGACCTCTTGGTAAATGATTTTGTGTGCTTATCTAAATTATGGTTATGTGAGGGCATATGCAGTCTACCTTAAAACACTTTAATAAGTCTATATATAGTATTTATATATATGGACTTTTCATTTATAGATTGTATCTAAATATAGATTTGTATAATTTGGAGAATTTCATTCCAATAAAATATCAATAGAATCATTGCAACAAATTATATTTGATGGGTCTCCTACCATGGGTTTTAGATCACATCCTGGGGATCATCACAATTAAAAAATATTTAATAATATGATACAAGACCATAGTAAAATGAAAATTATGGAAGTTAAAATATGGAAATATAAGTAAAATTATCATCATGGAACATTGGAACTAATGGTAATGATTTAGAAATAATTATTAGGCTCTTGCATAATAAGTGGAGTTTCATTCATATATATATCCACTTCAAATTTTTATCATATTTCTAAACCTAAAATTCTTCTTCGTCACTTCTAATTTTTTTAGTACCATTGTAACAAAAATAATTTATCTATTGCAATCACCAAGATAAAACCTGATCACCCACAATTGAGCTCCTTATCCAGCAAATACAGATGCCCCCTGATTGAGGCCAAGGGAGTTGTAATTTTGATATAGAGATTCAATATGATAATGATTTATAAATAATAGGCTCTTAAATAATAAATGGAGTTTCATCCACATTTTTTAAAGATGTAACATAAGAAAATTGTCTAATAGGGATTTGATTCCTTAATTTTTAACCTCCCCTAGGATTACCTTTGAGATAATTTAATTCACCAATTCAAGTAATTGTGAGGGGGAGTCACCTTTATTGAACTTACAAATTAATATTTGGAGATTAATTCAACCCTAAAATTGTAGTTAAAATAAGTGACCCTAAATCATACCTAGTAACTCAAAGACTTCTTGAGAAAGGATTTTGTGTACTTATCTAAATTATGGTTATGTGAGGGCATAAATAGTATACCTCAAACACTTTAATAAGTCTATATATAGTATTTTTATATATAGACTTTCCATTTATATATTTGTATAATTTAGGGTAATAAAATAGCAATAGAATTGTTGCAATAAGTTATGCTTGATGGGTCTCCTACCATGGGTTTTGGTGCACATCCAAGGGATCATCAGAATTAAAAAATGTTAAATAATTTGATACAAAATCATAGAACAAATAAAATTATAGAAGTTCAAATATGGAAATAGAAGTAAAATTATCATCATAGAACTTTCGAATCGATGGTAATGATTTAGAAATAATTATTATACTCTTACATAATAAGTGGAGTTTCATCAACATTTTTTGAAGATGTAACATTATTAATTATTAAGAGAAACAAGTGGTGGTGGTATAATAGTAGGCATGCACATTGAAATAAATGGTGTCTTTTGAACATATATATCCACTTCAATTTTTTTATCATATTTCTAAATCTAAAATTCTTCTTGGTCGCTTCTAATTTTTTTAGCGCCATTGTAATAAAAGTAATTTATCCATTTCAATCACCAAGACAAAACCCGATCACCCACAATTAGAGCCTTATCCAACAAATACATATAACCCCTAATCAAAACCAAGGGAGTTACAATTTTGACGTAGAGATTCAATGTGCTAATGATTTAAAAATAATAGGCTCTTGCATAATAAGTGGAGTTTCATCCACATTTTTTGAAGATGTAATATAAGCAAATTATCTAATAGGGATTTGAATCCTTAATTTTTATCCCCCCATGAATAACTTGGAGATAATTTAATTCAGTAATTCAAATACCTGTGAGGGTGAGTCACATTTATTGAACTTACAAACTAATATTTGGAGACAAATTTGACCCCAAAATAGTAATTAAAATAAGTGACACAAAATCACACCTAGTAACTCAAAGACCTATTGGGAAAGGATTTTGTGGCTTATCTAAGTTATAGTTATGTGAAGGCATAAGCAGTCTACCTTAGAATATATATATATATATATATATATATATATATATATATATATATATATAGACTTTCTATTTATAGATTGTATCTAAATGTAGATTTGTATAATTTAAGAAATTTCATTCCAATAAAATAAAAATAGACTTGTTACAACAAATTACACTTGATTGGCCTCCTACTATGGGCTTTGGATCACATCTAGGGGATCATCAGAATTTAAAAATGTTCAATAATTTGCTACAATACCATAGTATAATGAAAATTATAGAAGTTCAAATATAGAAATAGACGTAAAATTATCACCACGAAACTTTAGAACCGATGGTAATTATTTAGAAATAATTATTAGGCTCTTGCATAATAAGTAGAGTTTCATCCACATTTTTTTAATATGTAACATTATTAATTATTAGGAGAAACAAGTGGTGGTATTATAATAGTAGGCATCACATTGGAATAGATGGTGCTTTTTGAACATTTATGTCCACTTCAAAGTTTTATCATATTTCCAAACCCAAAATTCTTCTTGGTTGGTTCTAATTTTTAGTGCCATTGTAATAAAATCAATTTATCCATTGCAATCACCAAGACAAAACCTGATCACCCATAATTAAACTCTTTATCTAGTGAATATAGAGACCCCCTAATTAAAACCAAAGGAGTTGTAATTTTGACGTAGAGATTCAATATGCTAATGATTTAGAAATAATAGGCTCTTGCATAATAATTGGAGTTTCATCCACATTTTTTGAAGATGTAACATAATCAAATTATCTAATAGGGATTTAAATCCTTAATTTTTAGCCCCTCTAGAATACCTTTGGGATAATTTAATTTACCAATTCAAATATCTGTGAGGGTGACTCACCTTTCTTGAACTTAAAAAATAATATTTGCAGATGAATTTGACCCAAAAATGGTAATTAAAATAAGTGAGAAAAAATCATACCTAGTAACTCAAAGACCTTTTGAGAAAGAATTTTGTGTACTTATCTAAATTATGGTTATGTGAGGGCATAAGTAGTCTACCTCAGAACACTTTAATAAGTCTATATATATTATTTATATATATCGAATTTATATTTATAGATTATATTTAAATGTAGATTTGTATAATTTAGGGAATTTCATTCCAATAAAATAGCAATAGACTCATCGCAACAAATTAAACTTGATGGGTCTCCTACCATGGATTTTGGATTACATTCAGAGGATCATAAAAATTAGAAAATGTTCAATAATCCACTACAAAATGAGAGTACAATGAAAATTATAGAAGTTTAAATATGGAAATAGAATTAAAATTATCATCATAGAACTTTGGAACTGATGGTAATGATTTAGAAATAATTATTAGGCTTTTGCATAATAAGTGGAGTTTCATCCACACTTTTTAAAGATGTAAAATTATTAATTATTAGGAGAAACAAGTGGTGGTGGCATAATAGTAGAAATGCACATTATAATAGATGGTGTCTTTCGAACATATATGTCCACTTGAAATTTTTATCATATTTCTAAACCCAAAATTCTTCTTGGTTGCTTCTATTTTTTTTAGTGCCATTGTAACAAAACAATTTATCCATTATAATTACCAAGATAAAACTTGATCACCCACAACTGAGCTCCTTATCCAATGAATACATATGCCCCCTGATCGAAATCAAGGGAGTTGTAATTTTGATGTAGAGATTCAATATGTTAATGATTTAGAAATAATAGGCTCTTACATAATAAGTGGAGTTTCATCCATATTTTTTGAAGATGTAACATAAGCAAATTATTTAATAGGGATTTGACTCCCTAATTTTTAGCCCCTCCAGGAATACCTTTGAGATAATTTAATTCACCAATTCAAAAACCTGAGGGCAAGTCACCTTTCTTGAACTTAAAAATTAATATTTGGAGACAAATTCGACCCCAAAATGGTAATTAAAATAAGTGACACAAAATCATACCTAGTAACTCAAAGACCTCTTAGGAAAGGATTTTATGTGATTATCTAAATTATGGTTATGTGAGGGCATAAGCAGTCTACCTCAGCATACTTTAATAAGTCTATATATAGTATTTCTATATATAGAATTTCTATTTATAGATTGTATCTAAATGTATATTTGTATAATTTAGGGAATTTCATTCCAATAAAATAGCAACAGACTCATCACAACAAATTACACTTGATGGGTCTCCTACCATGGATTTTGGATCACATCCAGGGGATCATTAGAATTAAAAAATGTTCAATAATCCACTACTAGACCATAATAAAATGAAAATTATGGAATTTCAAATATGGAAATACAAGTAAAATTATCATCATGGAACTTTGAAACCGATGGTAATGATTTAAAAATAATTATTAGGCTCTTGCATAATAAGTAGAGTTTCATCCATATATATATATCCACTTCAAATGTTTATCATATTTCTAAACCTAAAGTTTTTCTTGGTCACTTATAATTTTTTTAGCACCATTGTAACAAAAGCAATTTATCCATTACAATCACCAAGATAAAACTTGATCACCCACAACTGAGCTCCTTATCCAGCAAATATAGATGCCCTCTGATCAAAACCAAGGGAGTTATAATTATGACGTAAGATTCAATGTGATATTGATTAAAAAATAATAAGCTCTTGCATAATAAGTAGAGTTTCATCCACATTTTTTGAAGATGCAACATAAACAAATTGTTTAATAGGGATTTTACTCATTAATTTTTAGTGCCCCCCACCCTCCTCATCCCCCAGAATACCTTTGAGATAATTTAATTCACCAACTCAAATACCTATGAGGGCGAGTCTCCGTTCTTGAACTTAAAAACTAATATTTGGAGATGAATTCAACTCCTAAATGGTAATTAACATAAGTGACACAAAATCATACCTAGTAACTCAAAGACCTCTTGGTAAAGGATTTTGTGTGCTTATCTAAATTATGGTTATGTGAGGGCATAATTACTCTACATCAAAACACTTAAATAAGTTTATTATATATAGTATTTATATATATAGACTTTCTATTTATTGATTTTATCTAAATTTAGATTTGTATAATTTAGGGTAATAAAATAGAAACAAACTCATCACAGCAAATTACACTTGATGGGTCTCCTACCATGAGTTTTGGATCACATCTAGGGGATCATCATAATTATAAAATGTTCAATAATCTATTATAATTCCATAGGATAATAAAGATTATAGAAGTTCAAATATAGAAATAGAAGTAAAATTATCATCATGGAACTTTAAAACCAATGGTAATGATTTAGAAATAATTATTAGGCTCTTGCATAATAAGTGGAGTTTCATCCACATTTTTTGAAGATGTAACATTGTTAATTATTATGAGAAACAAGCAGTGGTGGTGGTATAATAGTAGGCATGCACATTGGAATAGATGGTATCTTTAGAACATATATGTCCACTTCAAATTTTTATCATATTTATAAACCCAAAATTCTTCTTGGTTGCTTCTAATTTTTTTAATGCCATTGTAATAATAACAATTTATCCATTGCAATCACCAAAACAAAACTTGATCACCCACAACTAAGCTCCTTATCTAGCGAATACAAATGCCCCCTAATCAAAACCAAAGGAGTTACAATTTTGATGTAGAGATTCAATGTGCTGATGATTTATAAATAATAGGCTCTTGCAAAATAAATGGAGTTTCATACACATTTTTTGAAGATGTAACATAAGAAAATTGTCTAATAAGGATTTGATTCCTTAATTTTTTTCCCTCCCCCAAGAATACATTTGAGATAATTTAATTCACCAATTCAAATACTTGTGAGGGAAAGTCACCTTTCTTGAATTTACAAACTAATATTTGGAGATGAATTTGACCCCAAAATGGTAATTAAAATAAGTGACACAAAATCATACCTAGTAACTTATTGACCTCTTAGGAAAAGATTTTGTGTGTTTATCTAAATTATGGTTATGTGAAGGCATAAAAAGTCTGCCTCATAACACTTTAATAAGTCTATATATAGTATTTATATATATAAACTTTCCATTTATAGATTGTATCTAGAATAATCTATTAAAAGACCATAGTACAATGAAAATTATAGAAGTTCAAATATATAAATAAAAGTAAAATTATCATCATAGAAATTTGAAACCGATGGTAATGATTTATAAATAATTATTAGGCTCTTACATAATAAGTGGAGTTTCATCCACATTTTTTGAATATGTAACATTATTAATAATTAAGAGAAACAAGTGGTGGTGGTATAATAATAGACATACAAATTACTATAATATATGGTATCTTTCGAACATATTATATGCCCACTTTAAATTTTTATCATATTTCTAAACATAAATTTCTTCTTGGTCGCTTATGATTTTTTTAGCACCATTGTAAAAAAAACAATTTATCCATTGCAATCACCAAGACAAAACCTGATCACGCATAACTGAGCTCCTTATCCAATAAATATAAATGCCCCCTGATCGAAACCAATGGAGTTACAATTTTGACATAGAGGTTGTGCTAAGAGGCTATCTCTTTACACAAAGAATGCAAGGCATCATAGATTAAATCATAATTTGCATGGTGATTCAAATCTTGATAGGTTTGTACCCACAATTATTTTATATGAACTTATTTTGACATTGTTATGAGTTTGGAATAACTAGTAGGTTTAATTATCGATTTACACTCTTTCACTTTACATAACCCATCTTAACCTTTCCCCCAACACAAATTATATTAGTTATTAAATAAATATAATTGACATATAATATATATCATAATATTTTTATATGTATGCTTGACATAGTAGGCTGAGAATATTCAGAAGTGACAATCTAATATAATTAACATGTTGGATTCTTAATTAATTATCAAGGACATTGACACATATGATACAAAATTATTAGAAGTAGTGAATAAAGGTCTCTAGGCCTATATATGTATATAGTTGGATTGTATATTAATTTTTAAAACCTATCAATAAAGGGAAGGATATTGTGCATTCAAGGACTTCGTAAATCTCATGAAGAATGACATGATTTGCATGAGAGGTAAGAGACTTAGTAGAATGAAGATAAGATAAAACTATTTATTATGCATTTGATGAAAGATTTTCACCATTACTAACTTCTTACGGTGAAGAAAAATAATACAATCATTTAAAGCCATGCACATAGGTATGATCTTACATATGGGTATGTGGTAATAGGTTGAAGGAACATTTGTCTAACTCTATTTGATCTTGATATAATTTCATTAACTGTGTTAGAAAATTCAAACCTATGGATATTATGGTTGTATATTGATAAAAAAATTCATTCTAATCTTGGATGTTATGGTAATTGTATTCCCAAGAGTCACATTCCATGGATAACTAAGAAATCTAAATCAAGATTAATTTTTTTGAATAGATACTAGTGTAGCAAATGACTCATTTTATCTGTGCAAGATGTTGACACACAAATTAGCCTTGTATAAACCAACATAGCATTCGATATTACTTGAAAACACTTATCTCACATATTTTTTGATCTTTGTATTGGGCTCCCATGATGGTGACACTTGTCACTCCCATGGAGCTCCATATTCAATGTTGCATGCATCATTCATTCAATTGTACCAAGCTCATGTGGACCATAGATCTTGGGAATATGCTTGGGCTTTTAACTCTTTGGTCTAGGTTTGAATTTTCAATACTTGTCATGTGCCTTCAATTTGATGTGACCACTCCTAAGGTATATTTTCATTCAAAAATTAGTGGGTTGAGCTTTTGCTTCATTTAACATTATAGAGTCAAAAATGCAATTACAATTACGGATTTAAAACTCTATAACACTTCACCATGTACACAACAGATGAGGCAAATTACTTTGAAGAGTAAATATATCAAAAATTAATGTCTGGGAAGAATTAAATTAAAATTTTAAATTTCATATCATGAACGTGAAATCATGTTCACAAACATTAAATTTGATGTTGCAGATGACACTTGGTACGGGATAGTTGGTAGTAAAGCAGATGAATAATCAATTAATTTTAAGTAATGCTAATGATTAATTTTTTTAGCCCTTAAAACTTGGTTATAAAAAGTTTATAAACTATTAAATTACATAAACATTATATAAAGAAATAATGTCTATTTTACTTTACAAAATGACCATCAAATTTTGGTTAACCATTAGGTCTTTTGAGCTGTAATTTAAAATTTGTGATACATAATTCTTCTATTGAATAGATTCAAATTAAGCTAAAGTGCCAATGAATATCTATTTTGGTGATTTTATCTATCCACTCAAATCCTTTGGTTTATTTCTCTAGTTTTTTAAGACTAGTAACTTCAATTTTAAAGTCTAATTGTGAGATGTGTTTCTGACTGCAGGTGTAACAAAGTGAGCTAGAGATGTGTTCACTAGTTCTGTGGTTAAGACTAGTTTGTATTTTTGACTTGAGTATACTGTGGCATTGTTGGTAGTTTTTTTTTAATGCATAGTTACTAAGATGCATTTTTTGCACTTGAAGTTAGCTTTAGTTTTTGTAATATAATGTTAGAAACTCATTGGTTGGCATTTTTGACTTTGTGTATACCATGGTCTTGTTGGCAATTTTTTGTAATGCATAGTTATTAAGATGAATGTATTCATACACATGCAGTTAGCTATAGTATTTTTAATATAATGTTAGAAACTCTTTATTTCATATAATATGAATTCAATGTTTCCAACTATAGTTTTATATCCAATTATATTTATTTATTTTCAAATAACTTTTTAAAAGTAAAATACTCATACTTTTTCTGAGCAACATATATTGCACACATTTTTAGAGAATGTAGGAATACAATTTAGGAAAAATAATCCTATAATTTCTCAGTATCATGACCTAAAAAATAATTAGCAATACCCCACTAGCACAGGACCCCTACCTTACTATAGGTGAATTTGATTAAATGATAACATGTCAAATTGATAGATGGGAATCTTATAGAGAAAGATGTAATTTATAAAATATGACAATGTCAAATTGTTAGTGATTAGTTTGATCGATAAAAAACAAAAAAAGAAAAAAATTCTCATTATTCAGTAATCCAAAAACCAATGTACCACTTCTAATTCAATTCAAACAATTTCCAATCCACTACTGCCACCTTTCATTCATGAGAAAGAATTTTTGGGACTAATGGTGGATGGTTATGATGTGCCACCTTCTAAAAAAAATGAGGTTCCTTCATATTTTTGAGGAAAATTTAATACAAGTTTAATATCCTGAATGAAATTCTTTATTAATTTTATTATTAATAGTTTTTAGGGCCAACAAAAAAGCTTTCGAGATCATAGGCTGGGGGCATATCATATGCCTAATCAACCTATGAGAATCTCTATAAAATAGCCACTTTAGCTTGAGACAATCTCCTCTATAGTGAAGGATGTTGTAGAGATTGATAGTTTACATGCACTTAATGCACTTACTAACACCCTCTTATAACATACTAATGCTTATGAGAGTGGACATTGAGATGGTCCAACTAACACTGCTACTCGACCACACTAATGCAAATCCTATGGTGCTACATGCACTGAAACTTAAATTAGATGAGGAGAAGGATTTGATATAAACCAATTATGGTGGTGTTTCTAAGTAGGGGTCCCATGAAGGGGGATGCTACTCATATTTTTAATGTGCTTGTGGCCCCATGAAAAATGAAATGCATGGTTTAAGTAAAATTTAGATTCTTTTTCTAAAAGTGTAGAGCTGACTATTTTTTAAGGAGGAATTTTAAGGGGGTGAAAAAAGGGGGGCTGGAGTTCTCCATATGCGCTTCTATTTTGTAGGAAGATATTCTACTAGTTGTAAATATATGAGTATACAAAATTTATGTAAACTTAAATTATATATAAAAATATAATTAAAAATTATCTCCTATAAAATAATAACACACACACAGAATTTTTATTCCATGAGACCAATTTTGTTATATATACCCCTAAATTCCCTTTGTACTACCTGCTAAGAAAATTTAGGAGCCCTCCTTCCATGGGACCACTTTATGGTTTTGACCCTTATTGCAAGAAATGTGATGGCTAATTGTATGGGGCATGATCAAAGTTGAAAAGTTAAAAGAACTTAGAGAAAGTGTGGAAATGATAAGTGTCAAAACCATAGGCCATGAATTAAAGCTTGAGCATCCTCCTAGAGATCGATGGTACACTACTGAGAGTACACATTTTGATCATTGGTATATAGAGTAAAGAAAAAAATCCATTAGATCAAGATCGAATAGAGAGCATTTGTTCAAGCAAGGAAGATCCAATAGTGTTGAATGAAGGTGGAATTTTCAATAAATCCAAAATAAATGTTGTGGTGATAAGTGTCATAACCATGATGAGTATCACAAGATAGATAGTGGTGTTTGATCTCTTGAATTAAGATCAATGACTTGTATTAATCTATACAAGGAAATTTGACGGTGTGAGGAAAAGAGAATTTTTTGAAAGGGCAACCATCACTTTTAAATATTAATGAGCTAGATGCTACAGAGATGCCATGATGACACCACATAATCAAGACATGATAGATTTGAAGATTTTATGGACCCACAAAAGGTAAAGGTATAAATTCTTGATCCAAAGAAAATCTAAGGTATGAAACTCATAATTTAGATCAATAGAAGGTAATAGGCGGGAGTCCCCAACAAATTTGAAATTCAAATTTACATTGGAAAATGAGGTTCATATAATTTTCACACATTTTTAAGAGGAACAAAAACCATTGAACATATCTGACCAGATATATTCTTGTTCCTACATATTCATAGTTTTTTTTGAACATACACTATAGAGCATTGACAGATCAAAATAGAGCAGGTTTTAGAGTGTCTGAAGCATTGACCATATTTATTACTATCATTTTTGTAGATCCTTATTTTCATGTATTTAATCTTAATGGTGATATATATATATATATATATATATATATATATATATATATATATATATATATATATATATATATATATATATATATATATATATATATATATATATAAGATCAATACCAGGGTTCTATGGGTCTCTTGACCTCTATTAAAAAACATAAAGTTTTAAAAATAACCAAAAAAATCCAAGCAAAAAAACCATGGCCAAACAAGAACCAAATATACCAAATAGCCAAAAGCCTAAAAAAGAATTAACAATAGTTATTTTAGACACTCAAATACCAATAAGAACATCAAAGCCATCATTTGGTGAGAAATAAGTCTAAAAGATTGATCATCTTTCACTTTTTACCTTTTTTCTTTTTTACCTCTTGCCACACTCCTAAGTTTACCACAACCAATTACATATCATGATTCAAAATTTCTAAATTTAACTTTATATGCATCTCTTTGTCTAAATTTGAGCTTTTAGATTCATGGCCTCTCTTCACTCCCTCTACTATCTTTTGTAAGGGAAAATTATAGGTTTTTTAGATTACCCCCACATTAAACTTAGCTTTTTTTAGAAACACCTTGTTCTTATTTCTTATTATCTCCAAATTTTTCATTTTCTTGAAATTCTAGTTCTCAAAGACACCCTTTAGCAACTACTGCTAGATCTGGAACACATTCAATACATTTTTTTACTCTATCTAAAATGTGTGATTTATTTGTGTTGACTTGGTCCTTTAATTCATTGTTTAGCACTTTATGTTATGAAATCACTAAGATTCAAATTATTGTAATATATTTGGCCCTACTGGAGTGTGCCTAGCTATGATGTTAGTGATCCTTCTATTGAAGGAGTGCACACATGACTATTATTTGGGCAAATAGAGTTTTTAAATTATAACACTAAAATATTATAAAATAATAAAATAAATATAATTCCAAATACTTTACTTGTATATACTTCACTCAATTTTTAAGGTGTGTCAAGCTCAGGGAGGCCTTGGGTTGGCCTAGGTAGTAGTAGGCCCTGCTATAAATCCTTGTACAAAAGGAAAAGAGGTCAAAGGAGTCAACTGGGTGTATAAGACAAAAATGGGTAGAATCAAGGTCTAGTTTTAATTCAATATGGTTAGACTCCTTGTTTGGTTTAAATTCTATGGAAAATAGTTACATAATAATTAATTTGCACCTTTTTTGATCATCTTCATCATCTGGTCAAAACTAACCAATTGTATAGATTTAGCCAATAAACCATGCAGTTTAAATGCCCTTCCTTCAAAATGAATGAGTATAAATAGTTACTTAAAATTCATCTCAATTATGCATAAAGTGGTGAGCCATTACAATCCAAAAAAAAGGTTAGCCCCAACCATGATAATAAAAAACATAAGATAATATAAAATGATGGATAAAATAATGAAATGATGGAGATTACTAGGGTTGTTTAGTGCCTACTTCTATTAATTATTATATATTTATTACTTATTATGTGTGGAAAACCAATAAGGACCAAAATGATGAATGTTAGGATGATTCAAGTTGACATTTTTAAATAATTATAATTAATTAATCTTAATAACTAATATATTTAATAGTTTCAAATTTAAAAAATTATAGATAATCACCTAGACCAACAAAAAAGACCAACTTATAACCTAAAAGGACCCATTGATGTCTAAATTCTCTTTTCACTTAGAATATAGTGAGATTAAGGACTAGATAATTTAAATAGAGTAATTATAGCATTGATTAGTAATTAAATATATATGTTTAATGCATGAGATTAAATTGGATATGGTGAGATTTGCTTGACATGATTTACATGTTAATAGAAATTAATAATTTTTTTATATATTGAAGATCAATTACTAATATATGCATCTAAGATGCCAAAAATATACAAAGTATCTAGTAGAGATAAAAAGAAACTATGGGGCATCCCCTGTTAGTAGACATAATAATCAATGGTTCAATATATAAACAAATCCAAATGGGCAACTCAGAAAATAAATATAAATAATATCAATAGAAATGACTCCAAATAGGCAACCCAAGAAATAAAAACCAAATGTATCAATAGTAAAACACATTTAAACACCAACCATAAAACATGGGCCACCCCAAAGGTGGTAGGATTCAAACATACATGTCCAGTGCCCTACTAAAAACAACACCTTTTCCATCACATCCACCATTTGAGTCAATCAAGTTAGGAATTTGAAGAGCTTTTATCACTAACAGGTCTCAACAGATTTTGTCTTGAGGCCAGCTTAGTAGGGTAGTGGTCAACTTTATCCAAAGGTCCTTCATGTTGTTTTGCTTCACATAGTTGAGGACATCTTTAATGTCCACTGAGCCTCCACATTCAATCATCCTCTCTAGCTTGTCAAAAAAAGTGTTGATGTTATCATCTATCTGCTTCCATACATCCTCCTATGTGCCCTAGGTATACGTATTTGGAATAAGTCCCTGAGATGAATTCCCCACTAATGCATTCTCATCCCTCATAAAAGAGATTCAAGTCTAACAGAGTAAAATTTTCTTTGGCTTCCTTGATAATACAACTACTATGTTCTTCATTACGAAAATCCTGTAGCACAGTCTCATTCTCTACCAACCAATCACCAAGTCCATTATGGTTAGATTTAGATGGGGTGATCCATTCCTACACTAGATTATCAGCCTAATCAAAATACGTGTCATTAATATAGTCCATTCAAACTTATAAATCTTAAATTTTTCTGATGTTGGGTGAGACACAACCCCGTCAAGATGCAGGCTCAGTCTAGGGTATCCTCCTGAAGAAAGCAAGTAGTCTAATGTAACATTAAGGAGACCTATCCTGAGGAACTTTTCAAGCTAGTCTTATGGAATTTTCAATTGGAGGAAAATATCTAGGTATAAAAAATGAATGATTACTTCAATTATGAAGTTAGTAACCACTCTAGCCTTACCTTGGAACACCTCTAGGTTCCTTTACTTCCACAAAAACCATAGAATTTCTGTAGAGAAAACAAGCTATAATTTGTGAAAAAATGGGTGGAATCTAAAATTAGGATAAACATAGCCAAACACAATGTTTTAAGAACCAATCTCACAACTAAAGATAACATTCTAAGGTTTAAGACAACAATACTGTAACTTAACATCATAAGGATAGGAAAATAAAACATGCTCAACAAATTCAACATCACTACAAAAATAAAAAAGAGGATTAGCAAGACCACAATTGTTTAAAACAACACCAATAATAAGCTTCTTATACATTATTAACCTAAAAAATAAAGACTTCTTAGGTTCAAGATAAGAGGCTCATATCACATCAAACATAAAAGGCCAAGCATGCAAAGGATCAACCACATACCAAATATGATTGAGGGTGAGGTAGGGGACATTGAAGAAGAAAAATTTCTTGTAAATCATCTAAGATGTATAATAAAGTAGAGGTGGTATTTTTTATAATTCACGTTTCCCTATAACTCACCCTCATCTTCCATGAACACCACATTATTTTCCCCCTTAAGAGCTATTTGAAGCAAGGTGAATGTTCTTTGTTGAGAATCTAGGAACTAAAATCTATCTTTGAGCTTTGACCAAGAAGCCCATCTTGCATGGGAGTAGAGATCCTTAAAGCTCCTCAACCCCTTAGTCTATGTTTCATATTATATTTTTTAAACAAAATCATGAAAACGCCTATCTATATCATCCTTAAAAAAATAATATACAGACCCAGTCATTCACCTTAAATATAATTTAACCAATTATCAAATAAATTCCTTGAAGGGAGTGCATTCTTGTTTAAGAAAACAAAGAAAATCCCTACATTTTTAATCTTGGTTTCCTTCTGCTTCAAGTCAGATTCTATGGAAACATTTGGAATAATTATCAGGGTTTTAGAAGGGCTAGAGAACTTACCAATTTGGTCTTCCCTATACTGCTGCTCACCATAGTCTTCCTTGCACACCACAAACTCTACTCCTTTTAAGTGTTTTTACGCTTCCTCTTACCACACAATCTTATTGAAGAGTCTTTTTGGAGATCCAATCACTTCAAATTCCACCTGAGTCGATTCTATGCAATTGATCTTATTATTGTAGCTCTTATTACCCCATGCATCATTAATTGATTCATTAAAATGACCATGCTTCCCCTTTCCACATGATAAAACCCATCAAATATAAGGGTTTTCATAAACAACCTCAATTAATACATGCCCCTTTTCACTCTCCAAAGGCAATGGGAATGATTATGTAGGAAGGACACATGTGGTAGCTATGCACCCTAACTCAGACAACAGAGACAAAATTAAAGCAAACACAACACAAACCAAACCAAAAAACAAAAAAATGTATAATAAAAAATTAAAGACCACCTCTAGCACAAAATAAGATAGAAACAATAGGAACTAATGAGGCAAAGGTGACCAAGGTAAGTTATAAGGAGGAATCTTGAAGCACCATTAATGGAAGATGACTCTTCATCTCCCCATTGTATAGATCGAAGCTTCTCCTCTCTATCTACCAATCTTATCTCTCAATTAATAATTTAGGATAATTAATATATTTTATGTTATTTTTGGATGTCAAAATCTTATTTGAGTAGCCTTATTAGTGGAAAAAATCTCCAATAGTCACATCATAAGAAATAAATCCTTGTTTAAGTACTCTTCAAGCATGTGTGATTAATATGGTGCTATTTGAGAAATTAATCTTGTGCCTAGGTCAATGTCAAGATCATGTTAAATTAATGTGATAAAGATTGAAATGGTGACATTCCAATGATTCATATTGTGCAAAGGTGTCAATGATGGTACAATTTAGAATTTAATAAAAGGTTCATTCTTGACTGGAATGACATCATTTAAGAGTGACCTATTTTTTTACATATAAATAGACTGTAGACTGTTTAATATGTTTTTACATTAGTTTATTTATCCAATTATAAATTCCAAAACATAAAATAAAATGACAATCGATTTTGAAATAAATTTGGCTTATTCAGGGATCAATATCAAATAACACATGAATATCACCCTACCATAATAGTAGGGTTCTTTTGGATGCAATGAACCTTCACTCCATGAGATTAATGATGAGTTTATTATTTTGAGGGATTGTATTTTATATTCAATAATTACTCTTTTAGGAAGTTTATTTTTTCACATATTAAAGAGTCTTAATTTTAAGGAAATTGTGATAACAATCATGACACCATTATGGAGCTAGATATTTTGCAATTGTAAAATTGGATGCTAAAAATTTGGATGATAAAAATCAGATTTTGAAGCTTAGCATGGAAAATTTGAAGCCTAGCATAGAAAATTTGAATCCCAACATGTAAAATTTGAAGCTCGACATGGAAAATTTGGAGCATCGAAAAAGGAAATTTTGCTATTGTGAGTCTTGTGAATAATTGTAGATGTACAAGTTTGTTATTGTGAGTCTTTTAAATAGTTGTAGCTATACAATTTTATACATTGTAAATAAGTTATAATAGAATTTTAAGTGAATTAAATATATGAAAATTCTATGTTTTATTGCTCTAACTTTGCCCTCCCCTATTTCATCTCTCCTTGAATGTTTATTTAGAGCATTTCCAGCACTATTGTTTGGTCTGGACTATCTGCATAGTCTCAATATTTTGTTTTACCTAGTCTTTTTGGTTGCTACCCACCTGGGCCTACACATTCTATTTTTTTGCCATAAATAGAAATTAGACTTGTGATTTCGTTGACCTTCCAAAAGGAAAAGAGGTCAAAAGAGTCATGTGGGTGCAATAGACATAAATGGGTAGACTCCTTGTTTGGTTTAAATTCTATGGAAAATAATCACATAATAATTACTTTGCACATTTTTTGATCATCTCACTCATCATCTATTGAAAACTAACCAATTACATAGATTTAGCCAATAAACCATGCAGTTCAAATTTCATTCCTTCTAAATAAGTGAGCATGAATAGTTACTCAAAATTCGTCTCAATTGTCCATAAAGTGTTGAGCCATTAAAATCCAAATAAAATGTTAGCCCCATTCATGATAATAGAAAACATAAGATAATATAGTAGATAGTCTCCCATAGTTTTATACTATGGAATTTACCATAACAATTGACTATACCCTCACTTATAATTAGGATTTGAAATTCTGGAGTTGGATAATTGAAATAGTTCAATTGAGTAGCCAACTTACTATTGATGAATTTGTGTATACTCCTAGAGTAAATAAATATAGTCAGCTTCTATTTCTTAAGGAAATTGACCACCTTAATATTTAGAGTACTAATACCTAGAAGTGCATCATAGGAAATAGTAGGTTAAGAATATTCAGATTCATCCTTAGGTCCTTATAGATTATTGATGTGTGTATATGTCAATGATGTAATGCAAACAATAAAATAACATTTCTTAGATTATAGGGACAACAAGAATATGGTAGTGACAACTTAGGGCTTCACCCAATTTTTTTAGAGAGATTGTGGTTACAACTTACCACTTCTAGTCTACAAGCAGGCCCTACTGTAAGGACAACATGAATATGGTAGTGACATAATCTACTTTAATTTGTTATGATGTAAATTGCTTTGTATTTACAAATATAAGCCCAAACTCTTAAACAAACAAATGGATATACATAACAAACATTAATGTAAAGTGATTCATGTTAAAAATGATCAAAAAGAGTGAGTAAGGTAGGGAAAAAAATAAAGTTTCATTGTAACAACAAAGACTAACAGATCTCCTTTGATTTTTGTTAGCAATCTAGATAGCATGCAGTCAAAATCAAACCACTCAAATTTGATTCATATCTAGACTAACATTGAAATTATCTAAGGCTATGGGATGCCTTTAGCTATTAATTTTTGCATTCAATTGCATTAGAATTCAAATTTAACATTGATTTACCTTTAATTTGCTATCAATTTTAGCTTTAAAGCTAAATTTTACTACCTTTTGACATGTGGCACCTTCTAATTATTCTCAGGGGCTCTTGAAATGTAAATTAGTGTGATAAATTTTTTTACTATGCCACATGGCATCTTTCTATTTGTATAGATCTCTCTGGTGGGGCCCTCTAATTTTAATTGGTTATGGGAGTGCCATGTGTCATTCTTGCAGGCAATTAGAATTAACATCAAGGTTCTTAAAAAATAAAAAGGTACCATAGTTATATCAAATACCTTGTAAGGAAATTCTAAATCAACATGGAAGGCATTTCAAGGACCCTCGAGGTATCTCCGAGGAGATACCTTGAAATAAAATTCTAATTGTGTGCATGTTTAAGGTATCTCCTAGGAAAGAAAATTCTAATAGTGTGCATCAGTGTTCTTACCAAATAAAAAGATGTCATGGTTATATCTAATTACTTACAAGGACATTTTAAATAAATGTGTAAGGTATTCAAAGTCCCTTCGAGGTATCTCCTAGGAGATACCTTAAAAGAAAATTTCAATCATGTGCATGTTCAAGGTATCTCCTAAGAGATATCTCAAACTAAAATTCCAATAGTGTGCATGAGTGTTCTTGCCAAATAAAAAGTCATCATGTTTATATATAATCCCTTGAAAGGACATTTTAAATCAACATGTAATGTATTAAAAGGATTTTTGAGGTATCTCCTAGGAGATATCTCGAAATAAAATTTTGATAGTTTGCATCAGTGTTCTTTCCAAATAAAAAGTTATCATAGTTATATCTAATACATTGTAACTAAATTTTAAATAAACATGGAAGGTATTCCAAGTAAATTTGAGGTATATCCTAGGATATACCTTGAACAAAAATTCTAATCATGTGCATGTTCAAGGTATCTCCTAGGAAAGAAAATTCCAATAGTGTGCATCAATGTTCTTGCCAAATAAAAAGTTGTCATGGAAATATATAATACCTTGAAAGGACCTTTTAAATGAACATAAAAGGTATTCCAAGGCCCTTCAAGGTATCTCTTAGGAGATACCTTGAAATAAAATTTCAATCGTGCATGTTCAAGGTATCTCCTAGGAGATATCTCGAAAGAAAATTTCAATAATGTGCATTAGTGTTCTTACCAAATAAAAAGTTATCATGGTTATATTTAATCCATTGCAAGGACATTTTAAACTAAAAAATAAGGTATTAAAATAAACTTATAGGTATCTCCTAGGATATACCTTTAAATAAAATTCCAATCGTGTGTACGTTCAAGGTATCTCCTAGGAGATATCTTGAAAGAAAATTCCAATAATGTGCATGAGTGTTCTTGCCAAATAAAAAGTTATCATGGTTATATTCAATACCTTTAAAATAAATTTAAAATAAACATGTAAGGTATTCAAATTCCATTTTAGGTATCTCCTAGGAGATATCTAGAAATAAAATTCCAATAGTGTGCATGTTCAAGGTATCTCCTAGGAGATATTTTGAAAGAAAATTCCAATAGTGTGCATCAGTGTTCTTGCCAAATAAAAAGTTTTCATAGTTATATCTAATTCCTTTCAATGATATTTTAAATCAACATGGAAGGTAGTACAATTCCATTCTAGTTATCTCCTAGGATATACCTTGAATTAAAAATCCAATCATGTGCATGTTCAAGGTATCTCCTAGGAAAGAAAATTCCAATAGTGTGCATCAATGATCTTGCCAAATAAAAAGTTGTCATGGTTATATCTAATCCATTTCAAGGAATTTTTAAATAAACATGGAAGGTATTATAAGGCCCTTAAAGTTACCTCTTAGGAGATACCTTGAAATAAAATTCCAATTATGTGCATGTTCAAGGTATCTCCTAGGAGATATCTTGAAAGAAAATTCCAATAGTGTGCATCAGTGTTGTTGCCAAATAAAAAGTTATCATGGTTATATTTAATATATCACAAGGAAAATTGAAACTAAAATGGAAGGTATTCTAATTCCCTTTGATGTATCTACTATGAGATACCTTGAAATGAAATTCCAATCATGTGCATGTCCAAGGTATCTCTTAGGAGATATTTTGAAAGAAAATTCCAATAGTGTGCATGAGTGTTCTTGCCAAATAAAAAGCTTTCATGGTTATATATAATTCCTTGAAAGGACATTCAAAATAAACATGGAATGTATTTCAAGGCCCTTTTAGGTATCTTCTAGGATATATCTTTAAATAAAATTTTAATTGTGTGTATGTTCAAGGTATCTCCTAGGAGATATCTCCAAAAAAAATTCTAATAGTGTGCATGAGTGTTATTGCCAAATAAAAAGTTGCCATGGCTATATCTAATCCATTTCAAGGAAATTTAAAATCAACATGGAATATATTCCAATTCCCTTTGATGTATCTCTTAGGATATACCTTTAAATAAAATTCCAATTGTGTGCATGTTCAAGGTATCTCCTGAGACATATCTCAAAAGAAAATTCCAATAGTGTGCATTAGTGTTCTTGCTGAATAAAAAGTTATCATGGTTATTATTATCAATTAGAATTGTACCCTAAGCTAATTATGGATATTGTTTAGGTATCCTCACTCAAACCCTAGTCAAACAATGGGAACAACCCTAGGCTATGTGTCACCTATGTTGGGGCTGAACCTCTAGAGTAGGCCGGCTTCCTCTTTGATGCTCACCTAAAACTAAAACTAAGCCTAATGATTCATGGGAAAAGGGTTAGAAAGAGAGTATGGTATAATAATAAATTTATAAAGTGATGCATCAAACTTAAAATGGAACTCCCATAATCTTGAACCCACACTAGATCAATAAAAGAATAGTACTAGTTCACACAACCTTAAGATCAAGCTATTTTGCATAAGTATTTTGTAGGAAGGGTTCATAATAGAACATTAACATAGACCTAAAAAAACATTGAAAATACCTACACAAAGTTGGAAAATAATGACCATGAATGAGGAAGATTTTACTTCACATAATGCCATCGTGCACAACTTGTCAAACATAGATTTAAGGAAAAATATAAGTAAAGAAAGTCTTATTAAATTAAAAGGTAGTTATTAAAAATACTTGATAGGGTCAAGCCTAATCAAGATGAGGATACTTTTTAGTATCTCAAGGAATGCCTTGTCTCTCAAAAAGATAAAATAAAGTCTCAAATATGAGGTCCCTGAGAGATGCTTTCAAAAATGGAAAGAAAGGGTTAATATAAGAGAAGGGGAAGAGGAGAGAGAAGGGGAGGAACATATTATTCATGATAATCAATGAGCCATCAAATCTAAGAGATGTTTCACCAAGATTTTAGTCTAATCATAACATGTCATTATGACCAAGATATTTGTGATTTGACCAGATAGGCTCTAAATCATTCTATTTCAAGCAAGCTACATAAGAAGATAAGAGTTTGCCAAAAGTGGCAAGTCATGATATGACTGGAAGTAAATAATCCAACTACTTTCCAAATCCCTAAGCTCTAATTTATTGGTATTTTACTAGATCTCATCAAGAAGATAAAATATTTATATTTTCCAGTGACACTCATGCATATCTCGAACAATAGTTTATTGAGGGCATGAATTGAGATGGTTTTATTACTTAGTAATGTATCTGCCCAATGCCTTAGACCCTAAATCAAAAGGACTATAGGTGAAAACTGTTCTAAATATATTGATTTTCCTATATATCTATATATATGGCACTATGTTCAATTCTAGGTCCCATTTGAGTCTACATTGGGCTCTTTTCCTTTTCTTTTTATACCAACCTAGGTCGAGCTCAAGTTTGGGTCTTTCAATTCTTGCTGAGTCAGGTCAATTTTGATTTATCTACTTTCATCAAATATAACATCTCATCTCCTTTCCTATTAGCTGATGATATTGCCTTGGATTATTGACCCTTTGACTCTACTTCACTCCATCAAATTTTGAGGTCTGATTAAATGTGGATCATAGATCCTTTGGGACCCACTACCTTGAGCTTGATTCCTCATTGGTTCCTAGGATCTGCTAACCATTTGACTTTATTTTAGTTCCCATATGCTTGACATTTGATAGCTGTACATTCCTCCTCAAGTTTTTGCCAAGGATTTTTGATCCTAATGATTACTTTTTGGGTCTTAAAAAATGATTTTTGCATTGACATCTATCATTTCTTGACCAAATTTACAAATTTATAACTTGAAGTGAAAAGATCATAGGGGTACAAAACTTGTAGATAATGGACCTAATACTAAAAGGAACAAACCCTTTTGATCCACCAGTCATTTGATTTTTCCACATGATTTTGTAGAATGTTCAAGTCGACTAGTTCACATGACTCCACATGATGTCTTGATGATGATCTAGCCAAAAATGGATAAGTATGGAAACTTAGCAAATTTTCCCTTGTATATATTTCATTGTGCTACATCACATGAGCTAGAATTCAGAGCATATGAACTAGGGTCCATAATGAATAGACCCATATGATTTTTTCTTCTTGACTCATCTATACATGTGAGATTTAATGCCATGAATATGAATTATTTAGATTCTTTGGCACCATAGCCAAATTTTTGGATATGTTATAGATGGAGAGTGGAATAGATGGATACCAAAAGATTCCATGCTTATCTAGAGCACTCCATAGGGTCTCTACAACTTTGGACTAGCATTTAAAATTATCAAATTATATTTCAAGTGAACCAAAAGTGCTTTTAAAGTTTATGAGCTTCATGGTCTCTCTGGTTCACTCATTCTATCATAGACCTTGTTCAACCATTTGTTCAATCAGGAACACTATCTCAAGATGTTTAGCAACTAGGCACATGCTTGGTATGTGGGCCAAATATGGCCAACATCTTTGGTAACTCACAGATAAGCATGCTTGCTATGCTTGAGAACCCAATTCATTTCACCGTGTCTGTTCCATTAGGCATGGAGTCACTCTTGAAAATGAGATGATCATGAAGAAGATGTAAGGCTTCCTATTTTTGGAACTTCCTCTTGAAACATAAGGACCAAAACAAAATAATAAAGGTAAATGCACGCAGGCAAATGCAGGAAAGAAAAATAACTAACCTACTAAACAAATGTGCATACAAGCACTTAGAGAAAAGCATGAAACCTAATTTAATCTATATACAAGGTTTATAATTTACAGGTACTTTCCCCCTAGATCAAATGGAAAGGTTTTTAATTCACCTACTTATGATGAACTAGGCTAGAAAATTCCTTGCCTTTGAGAGCACATGATGTGTTAGCCAAGATGCCTAGCTACTGATTCCTCTGAAATACACTCAAGTGGATGAGAATGAGAAAACATGTATCCAATGTAGACATAGTGGTCCATTTATTCAAGGTTTGCTCTAATATGGAATGTAGGGGCCCCTACAAACTCTTCTATTGATGATGTTAGGTATATTGGTTAGAAGCATGGAACCAAAACCCAATGATTATGCTCTCATATCTACGTACTTTGAGATAATAACTCCAATCCTTCTCCCTTTATGAACTAATGATCATGAATATATGGACCAAATTGATCCATCTCCTTCCACATATTTATAGGGTTGACCTCTAAGAGAGATGGTCTTACGTTGTGACTTCTTGAGGCCATTTGGGATCACTTCTAGCCTCCAAAAGTAGAGAGATGTCCATAGTTAAAGAGAGAAGTTGATAACCATGTTTAAAATGTTCAAACATGAAATCTCCTAAGAAAGTAATTTCCTCTAGAGTCCTGTCTTCATGAAATTTTGACTTGATCATGGGCTCTTTCTGAAGGGAGGGAGAGATAATAGGCTAAGGTTGCTTAAACTATTTCCCCTTCCCTTCCCATTTTATTAATCTATGTATCCACCACTAGATCAAGGTCTTCATCTCATACAAATCATCATTGATATCACCATACTAAAATTCTTCTCCAAAAACCATCTACCTACTTGTCAGCCTTTGAATTGAATTTATCATCCTCTTTATGAGATGAGAAAGGATCACATCAAGCTCTCAATCCCATTTTCTAATCACTTCTTCTGATATCAACATATTTAGTTTAAGTGCTAGCAAGGATGTGATAGCAGAAGGTTGGTTAGAGGGGTAAGTAGGTTGGTACGAAGGATAGATATGCTCATTATGGGTATGATAAGGATGATTATATGGTTGATAGGATCCATTTGGTCGATGATGAGGCTCACCAACCAGATGATGGTATAAATCTACCTTAAATCCAATCATAGAGACTCATAAAAGGAGATCAGATGTAGATAAAGTTTACATGAAGGCTTACCTAGATTGTTGTAACTAATTAAAAGCTTAAAGTCACCATTGATGTTTGCAGATGTGCCTTTAAAGGCTGATTGGATGAAGAAAATGCCAAAACTCTACACTTGCTTTGGACCTTAGTCCCACCAGGCATGCTAGAAACTGTTATCAGCTATAATTGCACCTTAAGTTGAGCAAGGATATTGTTTAGGTCTACTCTCTCAAACCCTAGTCAAATAATGGGAATAATCCCAAGCTATGGGCACCTATGTTGGCACTAAAACTTTGAAGTAGGTCAACTTCCACTTTGATGCTCACCTAAAACTAAAACTAAGCCTAATGCTTCATGGAAAAAGGGTTAGAAAGAGAGTAAGGGCTCCTAAAAAAATTAATAGATGATGCACCAAACTTAAAATGAAACTCCCATAAGCTTGAACCCACACTAGATCAACAAAAGAATAGTAATAGTTGACACAACTTTAAGATCATAATAATTTTCATATGTATTTCATAGGATAGTTTTAGAATAAAACACTAACCTAGACCTACAAACATAATTGAAAATCCCTAAAACAAAGTTGGAAAAGAAGGACCATGAATGAGGAAGATTCACCTTCACATAATGTTATAGTGCATAGCTTGCCAAACACAGATTCAAGGCAAAAAATAGGCAAAGAAAGTCCTATTACATTAAGAGGTAGTTATTACAAATACTTGACATGGATGAGCCCAATCAAACTCAAGATACTTTGTAGTATCTCAAAGAATGTCCCATCTCTTAGAAAGATAAAAGAAAGTCTCAAATATGAGGTCCTTAAGAGATGCTTTCAAAGATAGAAAAAGGGTTAATATAGGAGAAGGGGAAGAGGGGAGAAAGAAGGGGAAGAACACATTGTTCATGATAATCAATGAGCCTTCAAATCCAAGAGATGTTTCAGCAAGATTTTGGTCTAATCAGAACATGCCATTATGAGCAAGATATTTGTGATTTACCTAGATAGCTTCTAAATCATTCTATTTCGAGCAAGCTTCACAAGAAGACAAGAGTTTGATAAAAGTGGCAAGTCATGATATGGATGGAAGTAAATGCTCCATCTACTTTCCAAATCCCCAAGCTCTAATCTATTGGTATTCTAATAGATCTCATCAAGAAGATAAAATATTTATATCTGCTAGGGACACATCATACCTGTATTGAAGGATGGTTTGTCAAGGGCTTGAATTGAGATGGTTTTATTACTTAGTCATGTACCTATCCAATGCATTAGATCCTAAACCAAAAGGAATATAGGTGAAAATTGATCTAAGGATATTGGTTTTCTTATATTTATATATATGGCACTTTGTTCAATGTTAGGTCCCACTGAGTCCACATTGGGCTCCTTTCCTTTACTTTTTATACCAACTCAGGTTGGGCTCGAATTCTTACCTAGCTAGAGTTCCAAATTCTAGAATTTATTCAAGGCATGGGAAATATCTCCTTCAAGGAGATGATAGATCTAGACAGAGCCTTTGAGTCTCTCAATAACAATACCCTACATATGTAGGAAGAATGGGTGCCTTTGCAAGTGACCCTTCAAAAATTATAGCTTTCCACACCTTCCTCCCATTTTTGCAATTTTTCCTTGATTGGTCAGGGTACTAGAATGTTGGGTTCTCTCACGTATAGATGCCCCTGTGAGTCACCAAGAACTGTGGATCAAAATCCATGTTTGTTATTTTAGATTAGTTCATCTTTGGCTTCGGGTATGCTTGTTAGTTGGTGGTTCCTTGGCACCCTTCGATGGTTCCACTTTTTGGCCTATTATTATCTTGAGGCCCATTCTCAAAATTTTTCCTACGTACCTACCTCATCCATTTCAACCACATGGTAGTTTGATTCTCATCTAACTTGATGAAGCTCTCATGTCACTCTGGTGGAACACTAACTCAACAAGTAGTACCATCATGCTCAATTATGTGAAGGGATGCCCAATTTTCCCCAAAAGAGTGACTTCCCAACACATGGTACCCCAAACTCAATCTTTCCAAAGGAGATCTAAAGTCTCCCAAAATAAGTCTGACCTTGACACATGGTGCCCCCATGCTTATCCATGAGAAATTTTCTTCTATCATACTTTTAACCCATGTCATTGGTTAAAGAAAATAAAAGGGGACCCATCATGCTGTTAAAATAAATAAGAGACAAGCCCTTCAATGACATCATCATCAGTGCAAGTGCTAAGATTTATAGTTGTCATCCTCTTGAGAGGCCATCTCACATAGATATTCTAGGTGCTTTCCTTTTAGAAATGGATGGTTATCATTTTTGCTTATTTTAGTTATTTTATATACTAACATTTGTAATAGAATAGGAGTAATTGTGGTTAGAATTTTTACATTATTTGAATTTAATAGGTGCCCCTTAGAAGTGTGATTGGACATGTTTTATGTGCCCTTAAGGCATTCTATATTCATTTCTCCATCTAACAATGAAGAGAATGTGATATTCTATGTCAATTTGCATGGGAAATTATTTGTGTCTATCATCCCTTTTTGTCTACTTCTATAGTATCAATATTTTATTTCATTATAGATCCTAATTCATGCTTTATGCTCCTTTATGGCTTTTAGTGTTTAAGGTTTTCATCTATTTTATGCAATTATAATTTAAGCATATTAAATCTCTCGATGCATTGCCTTAGTTTTATGTTTAGGTGCATCAATGTTCTTACCAAATAAAAAGTTCTCATGGTTATATCAAATCCTTTACAAGGAAATTTACAATTGAAATAGAAGGTATTTCAAGACCCTTTGGGGTATCTCCTAGGAGATACCTTGAAAGAAAATTCCAATTGTGTGTATGCTCAAGGTATCTTTTAGGAGATACCTCGAAGGAAAGTTACAATCATGTGCATGATGTTTTTTGTCAAATAAAAAGGTGTCATGGTTATATAAAATCCCTTATAATTACCTTTGTAATCAATAGGGAAGGTATTCTAAGGCCTTTAGAGGTATCTCCTAAGAGATACCTATTGATGTGGGTTTTATGCACACTACAATCATAACGAGATAGCCTCAAACATTTTAGGATCTCAATGGAGGTAAACTCCAATCTAGGGCATGAGTTATAGGTATATGGTTTATTTAAACCTAATGATGGAATAGTAGGTAGGTTATGCAGGTTGTTGAAAAGGTTTTTTGGATAGAGGTGTGGTTCAGATAGGGGTAATGAATCTCTATGTGAGTTGGCTGGGTGGTTGGTTGTTAATCTAAAGTGGGTAGATATTTAAAACAAACTTAAAAAAGGAGGGTAGGGTAAGGAAAAAAAGAAAGCTTATATGGTTTTCAAGAAATACTCCCTAGATATTTTATAAAAGGACAAGTGCTTATCAAAACCTATGCCTGTTACTAGCAGTAATTACACACACATAGTCAGAATTTCTAGTCACAAGTTCTGAGACAAATATCTTGAAGGGAAATTTCACATGACTAAGGGTCATTCTAAAAGTTATATTACATAAAGTCCAAAGGGCATGTGCCTTTAGATTTGAAGGGTCTACTTCATGGAAAAATACCTAAAGGGTCTACTCCGTAGGGTATTTTTGGTGTGGGAAAGCACTATGACAATTATCTTGAAGGCTAAGTAGCCATTTCAAAAAGGGCTGAAGGCCTAGGAAGACAAAATCCCAAAGGGTATGTTCATGGAAAATGGTTCATTAAAAAGAGGTTGAAGGGTAATTTTTGTAAGTAAAAGAGACTAAAATGAATATCTTGAAGGGTAGGATTGGTATAGTAAAGGGGTAGGGACAAATTTTTAAAGGATAGGTCCCATAGTGTAAAGGGTTTGAGATAAAATTCCTAAAGGGTAAGTGGCCAATTCAAAATGTTTGAAATGTCACTTTCAAAATGATTGAGGGGTAGTTTCAAAGAGTCTAAAGGGCATGTGTCCTTTTAAGGAAATTGTTTCAGGGGGAATTGTTTTTGAACAAAATGTCTGCGACAATTCTCCTAAAGGGTCACTTTTTTCAGACAAAATGTCCAAAAAAATTAGTTGAAGGGTAGAAGGGATATTATAAAAGTCTCATATTATAAAAGTCTCAAGGGGAACTTTCAAAAATCCAAAGGGTATTTTCAAGAAATCCAAAGGGAATATGCCCTTGACAAAACTTTTGAAGGGTAAGTTTGAGGGGAAGTCTACTCCATAGGGCCTCTACCCATGACAAAAGTCTTGAAGGATATACTTCACAAAAACCAAAGGGTATCTTGGAAAGGGCCAAAGGGTAAGGTTCAACGGGGGGAAAAAGGTAATGTCAATTATGTTGGGTAAAATGCTTGTATCAAAAAAGCCTGTAGACCAATCCATTAAGGGAATTATTTTAGACAATATGTCTGCAACAATTTTCTCGATAAGGATAAGTCCATAAGAATTAGTATACAAAAAAAATCTTGATGGAGAATGATAAGATGAGCTCCAAAAAAATAAGTCCAAAAAGATAATAAGTCTTAATAGGATGGAAAAGATAGTCCATGAAAATATAAGTCCAAAACATAAGGCAAAGGAATTCTATCTGGGGATTCATATTGAAATGTTATAGGTTTGAGAGTTTATGCCACATGTCCTTGAATATTGAAAAATGGAGTCTTAAGCTTAATGTCATAGGTACCCTTAAAGGTATTACAAGGCCTTTCAAACCTTCAAGGGTACCCATATGCATTTTTTAAAGGTATCTCATAAGAGATACCTTCAAACATTTTTATCCACAACATAGGCTCAAATAAAATACAAGATCCCAAAATATAAGAAGCTAATAATTTTCCACAAATTTTCTCAAAAACCCCATTGCTCATTATCATTTTGTATTTTAATAAAATACATGGTTGAATATTGAATTAATTATCTATTTTTTTTATGTGGCTATTCCGCTTTGATGCATGTTTGAAATGTATCTCTTAGGAGATACCTTCAAAGTAGGATGAAGCTAGAATTGTAGTATGCAATATATGATATTAAAGCCTATTATTTTTTTGGATTGATATAAACTATGTCTTTAAAAATGTTATACATTACCTTTTTAACACTTTTAGGTTTTAACATATCTCCATGCTTCTATTCTGGTACAAATATAGATTTATCTCCTACATACAGGTATAAACTAGACTAATTTTATAAATAACCTGATTAACAACTCTTCTCATGTCTTTTGTAAATGTCTAGGCTGAAAAATCATACATCAATGGCTTTCCATTGTGGAGACTATATTTCTCTCATAAATAATGGTAAGGTCCTTGGTGAAGGAAGAATACACAAAGTGGTAGGTCCAGACACTGAATCTCTAGATCCCATACATCTCACTTCCACATGCCATAATGAGGAAATACGTATTGAATGTGTAAGTGTTAATGTGACTAAAGCTTTTGATCTGACTCTACCGCTTCCATTTCCTGTAGCTTTTATGGATAATTTGGGGGATATAGTTGATATTTTACTATATGGAGCACAATAATGATGCAACACATCATATCCAAGTTTTATATAGACAATGACATGGAACAAATTCAAACTAATTTGAGTTTAGTTCTGCATATATAACCATTGCAAAAAGATAACCCTAGCTTGGATTCATTTTTATGATATATCGATGATCCTACCAAATTTCAAAGCCTAAGAAAAATGTTTCTTCGGAAAAGGGTACATTTTTTGTAAAAATTTATAGCTCCTCAAAATGATGAAAAAATTACTTTTGGTTATGTTGAATTTGCACGACCAAGGGAAATTTTTGGTTGCATTCCTCTCCCAATGTTAGAAAATGAACATGCATATCTATTATTATGCTTTGGAGATTGACCTAAAAAATTAGCAAAAATAAACTAAGCACAAAACTAAATAAACCCATATGACCACCTTCTCCTGAAATGTCCATACATATGAGATATGCTACCATCAAACTACTTACTCGACTCTTTCTTGCTTCATGCAAATTTGGCTAAGTATGGGAAAACATTATCAAAATGTTTGGGAAGCCAAATTTTCACTTGAATATCTTTTGATGTGCTTTAGAAAGTGATCTAAAATTTAGTACATAAGAACTAGGCAAAATACTGAACAAACCCATGCAACCTTTTCCTCCTAAATCATCTGCACATGGCAATGGTGATGTTATCAAACTGCTTACTCCAATTTTCTACCACTGGACCCAAAGTGTCTAGATGAAAACTATGGATAACTAGATGAATTCTACTTATGCACACAAGTAATCAAAGCATATAAAACATCTTCAAGACTTATTTCACATACTCAAATCACCATAATCATCCCTAAACATCTCTAACCATGCCAAAATAGAAGATCAACCAAACATACTTTAAGCATACTAGGACAAACACATTACACACTTTATCATTATTACATAGACTATCAAGGCACTTCATCTACTCACTAGGACATCTGTATGAAATCACCATGAAATAATTTAAAAATCTCAAACAATCTCCCTCTTTGTCATTGATGTCAATAACCATTATATAGTAATATACATCTCACCTTCCTTCTCTTTCTTCAAGCACTCTCACAATATAAACTTTCTCCCCCTTTGACACAATGAAAAAGTGGGAACCAAATGATCCTAAGGACCTAAAAATACCACCAACAAGAGAGGACCATCTTATAAAGATATAAAAACTCCCCTTACCTTGATCCTACGTCTTCTTGCCTTGACAAACTTCCTCTTGTTCCATGCCAACACTCTCTTCAACTAAGCATTGCAGTAAATGAAGAGAAAACACACAAAATAATAAAAAATAATGTAACTCACCAAGAATAATATAAGAGGGCCTCCCCCTAATATTTTTGAGCCTTTGTACATCTTGAGCATCTTCAGATTTCCACACATCATGAAGAACCACCACACATGCTTACTAGCTTCTCTTTCAAGCTACCACAAGGACCATCAACAAAACTTCATGCCACTCACAAAATAGGAAAAAAATCTCTAAACCAATATGATAACTTCTCTATGAAAAAATACCTTTCTCTTTTGGAGAAACTGAGCAAAAAACACTCTTCTTCAAATTAGGCCTGTCTAGCCTCCTTGTAGCCCTACCTGGAACTTATAGAGCCCATAATTTTTAGTAGACACATATTCAAGAGATGAAACTTTATATATATATTAATTTCATATGACCCCTCAAGCACACCAATTTGAATCACCAATATCATTCTCTGCAACATACTTCTTTTAGAAACCTACTTGCCAATTAGCCCTCCATATTGACAAAAAATTGAATAACTTGAGAACCACAAACATTAAAATATATGTGAAACTTATTTTGACAACCCATTTGGTTTATTAAACCTATTAATATGCCTTAGAACTCAAATCATAATACAAACTACTTTTCTATTATAGCTCAAAACCCTAAAATCTCAAACAAACAAAGTCAACAAACCTCCTTCTGTTCAATGCACACCTCTGAAACTTATTTCACACCTAGGGACACCCATAACATACTTATATACAAAGATTTGATCCTTCACACCTTTGGGAGCCATGAATTTCTATAATCCATTTTAGGTTTGTTTGCCCTTAAGCCAAAAATTGAGAAAACTAAGAGCACTCAAAAAATCTTCAATTTGTCTTCAACATACCTTTAGACCACAAAAAAACCTAAAACACATCACAATTAAGTACATAGACCATTATGATCACCAAACACTTCTTAACATTGCATCAATCTCATTAAGCCACTTGAAACTACCCATTCTGACCTTGCACAATAACTCCTTCATAGACCTCTGGAGCAAGCCCATGAACTTATTGTTCCCCCTTAACCAAAGACCTTTTCTAATTTGAATTATCATCTTGATCACACAAAATTTCTTCTCCATAAGAAAAGATGTCTCCTAAGAAGCATAGGTAGAGACACCCTACTTCACAATGTCTTAGAATAGTGTGAAACTAGGAGTTGTACACAATACCTCATATTCCTTCTCCTCCTTGATCATTTGATACTTGTAGTTCTTATTCTATTTCTTAGGCTTAAGATAAGTAATATGCTCAACCACTACAAAATTCTCTTTTTCTTCTAGAATTAGATTGATAATACATGGAGACAACAAAGATTCATGACATACCTTTTCATCTAGTAGAATCTTCCTTGAAGATTGGAATGCCATCATTAGGCACATACAACTGATGTTTTTTGCATGATACATGATCAATAATAATAAGATGTTTACTTGGATCCATACATACTTTAGGACTAGCTTCAACTAGCACCTTGGTCTTCTCTTTGAGCTTGGTCTATTCATTCTCAATATGAGTAGATAATGAGACCACTTGGCACTCTTCAACTTTTATAGCTTTCTCTACCATATCAAATAAATTACTTGGACTTATAGTCTCTTCATGACTCATAATTAGCAACTTTGGATTCCATGAGTTAACTTTCCATCTTCCTTGCACTCTAGGATCTCGATTGAACTCATTCTATCTTGTGGACCTTTACTTGTAGAATTGTACAATGTGACCTCTCTATTCACAATTATATCACACCATACCTTTTTCAAGAAATGTATATTTCCATACCTTATTTGGATAAAAAATCACAATGTGTCTCATGTCATGACAAATGAAACAACTTTCTATTTTTGAAGAGGACTCACCTTGTCTAACCTTATGTGGATAATGGTTTGCAAAGTGTCCCACATCAAGATAGTTAAAGAACTTGATTTTGTTCACACCTTTTGACTGATGATCCCCATCATAGTTTCAAGAAAACTCATTTCTAACATGTCTCTTACATTCTCTAACCCTATGACCAAATTTATTACATGTGTAATATTAACTATTGAATGTTACATACTTCATAGCATTTGGTTGTCTGATCTAATTTGTCTTCATTCTACCAACACCTTCATTCCTTGTCTAATGATTATCCTTGTTCACATTAGTCTTCATCTTATCTTGAGCTGCATTCTTTTATTCTTCTTCATATCCAAGACCAGTTCTATCACTGTCATGCTTTTGACCACTCAGAATATTGTTAAGAACACATGACCTCTTTTCAAATCTCATAAATCTCTTTACCTTACTACATTTCTTCTCTAACTTAAATTTCAAAAATTTAATAACAAAATCATACCTTGAGCATTCTTATTCTTTGGCTCTTAGACTTGTAAACATAGATTCCAACTTAGAATTAAGAAACATGATAGTACCCTTATGATCTATAGAGTCTTCAACCAATCTTGCCTCAAACACACTGAATTTCCCTTCATATTCCTTGAGTTTAGATTTCATCTTATTATTAATCTTCTTCTTAATATTCAGTTCTTCAAGAGCATTCATCAATACAGTCTCACAGTCCACCTCATCTTCATCATCATCTAAATCACTCCAAGTAGACTCCTTTTGATGTGAGCAACTTCCTTCCTCAACCATGAATAAAGCTTCATCTTTAGTAGGACCATCATTTTCATGATCATATTATTAGTCACTATTTTCACTCTTATCTAATGAGCTGAAATCTTCTTTGGTGTAGAGACTCTTCTTGTTCTTGAGGGACTTCTTGTTGTTGTTATACTTGCTAAATCCTTTCTTCCTATATGTCTTCTTGTTTTCATCTTGACCTTCACCATGCTCTTCATCATTAATATTTTCATGTTTATGAGGGTACTTATGAGCAAAATGTCTTATCTCGCCACAATTGAAACATTTGAAGGGTAGTTTACCCTTATACTTCCCTGAGCCTATGTTCAATTTCTTAGTAATCAAAGTAATTAGTTCATCCTCATTAATATCAGATATGCCATCCTCTTTGGATATCTTACCTTGAAAATTCTTCTTAGGCTTGATCTCTATCTTGAATGATGCTTCCTTCATTGGTAGTTTATCATCATTTACTTTCATCTTATATGTAGCATAGGTGCCATACAATTGATCCATCTTCAACTGTTTAAGATCATGACTCTATTCTATAACATATACTTTTGGATCAAACTTAAGAGATAGAGACCTTAATACCTTTTATACTACATTAGCCTCTTCAAAATTCTCTCCAAGACCTATGATGATGTTCAAAGTGTCATCAACTCTTTACAAAAAAGATGCCATAGAATCTTCTTTCTTCATCTTGAGACTTTCAAATTACCTTCCATGACTCTAAAACTTTACAAGCTTGACCTTTAAATGTCCTTCATAAATTATATACATTTTATCCCATATCTCTTTAGGAGATTTACAATGGATTACTTTAGTGAGCTCAGTCTCTATAAGCCCACAATTGATGGCATTCATTTCCTTAGAATTATTCTTAAATAGCTTCTTATCTGTAGCACTAAATGGAGGAGTAGTAAGAGCAACATAACCATCCGTAATAGATTGCCATACATTAAAACCTAGGGACATAATGTATGTCCTCATCCTTGCACTCCAAAAATCATAATTAGATCCATTGAATATTGGTGCTTTCTTAGTAGATAAGCCTCCTTGATGACTACCCATATTGTACTTGGATTACCTTCAAGCTATTAAGCCTTTACCAAAAGACCTACTCTGATACCAACTAATAGAGGTACAATCACTTAAAGGGGGGGGGGGTGAATTAGTGAGCTTAGATATTACAAATTTAGTTCCAATCCTTTTAAACTCTTAATCAATAAATACAAACACATTCATGAAGCAACACATCATTCATAACAATGAGCAAGAGAGACAATACAAGATTAATCACATAACACATGACATATGTTGGAAACCCTCTTAGGGGAGAAAACCCACTAGAACATGTAATTAGACTAATTTACTAAAATAAAAAGAACCAATTTAGACAAAATATAACTAATCAAGGAAATACCATCCCTTATTTAGTGAGACTATAATCCTACAAGGTGCTACCACACCTATCTAGCCAAGCTGCAACAATAGCCAAACTTTTATAAATTTTTACCTTATAAAGAGGCTACAACCCTCTTAGATGTTGAGTTACCACAAAAACACCTATGAACATATCTACCTATGAACTGATGTCTTCAACACCTGATGATGGACCTCTAATTATCACTCTTCACCTTCACTCATACTCAAACAACAAGAGCACTATTATACCAACATAATTATGACCTACAAGTCATATAAATATTTATCAATCTATTCTTCTCTTCAAATCATCCATAGGGCACTCTAACCCTCCTTTGCTCCACAATTTACACACACAAGCCTTTCTCAAATCTCTCTTAAGTCTCACCCTGAAGCCTAAAAACCATCATCTTTGATTTCACTATTTATAGAGGAATCATGATCATCACCATCTTGGTAAACCATTAGGTATGCCTTAACCATTAATACATATATCATATGAATACATATCTCAATACAATCTTCATAGGTTAGCCATAGCATCTATGGGTCACCCTTAAGTAGTTACACATTTTAATAAGGCCATTGTAATTCTTATAGGTCTCATATGAACCCATTTAATTATTTAGCATTTCATCAAACAAAACAAGAACAAAAAACTAATAAAAAAATCATGAAACCATTCCATATGATCTATATGTCCCCCTTCAGTGCCAATAACCAACATAGTACCCTTCTCCTTAAGCACAATTCACTCAAATAATATTATATGCACATAGTCATTATGAACAAACACACAATCACCTTCTAAACCATTGTTCATATTGTATAATAATGGTCAAACATTCATAATGCACATATATAATCCTCATGGAGTCTATAACACTCACTAATAGCTAATTCACCATTAAATATTGAAACTTCTACATAAGTTATATATCCTTCTCGAGACACTTGCAAAACATATAGAAACACAAAATAAAATTTGAATCTTAATATCTTTGACTGTACACACTTATAAATATTCATATTAAGTTCATTAGATGTGCCATGGAGTCCTATTAATATTTAATTTTAATACCATTAGCAAATTTTGCTTGGATCAAAATATATAGCCAAAACATAATAGACTGGTTTTTCCCTTTGTAAAATTCAAATATTTAAATGTCAATGGTCACACTTAAACCTTGACCACTTTGTTATCATATCATGTCCTTGATTATCTTGGATAATCATGATCCATTTATCTTATTATAAGGATATCAAACTTTAACACACATTTCACCAATGCCAAACATTAAACCTCGAATATGTTGACCTCATCTTGTGTAATCTGACAACTTTGACCTCATATACTTCATCGATCTTTATGGATCAATTAGGTCTTTACCTTATAATGCTCATCATTCTATCTTGCTCAAAACCCCCATGATCATGACACTTAGAACCATCGCATTACTTGGTGACTTCTTGGAGCAATTTTCTCCATCGATGTTGCTCAAACTTTAACTTGTGCAAAAATGACTATGGGAACCTTGTTTATCTGCCTAGAAGGCCAACTTTACATAGTCATATATTTTACCTCGCTCACTTGAAAGTTTTCAAATTGGATCATAGAGTCTCCTCACATATGATAATTGAACCATCACATGTGTGAGATATAATAACATGAAAATGCTCCCTCATATTTTTCTACCACAAAGCTAACTATGTCAAAAACTTACCTGGAAGGCCAATTTTGAACATGCATATCTTTTATCATGACTCAATGCTTGACCTAAAAATTGGAAAAAATAAACTAGGTATTAAACTAATCTAACCCATATTATCACCTTCTCCTTAAACATCCACATGTGTCTGATATGACACCATCAAACTACTTATTCAACTCTTTCTTGCCTCATGCAAATTTAGCTATGGGAAAAAATTGTCAAAATGCCTGTGAGCCCAACTCTGCACTTGCATATTTTTTGATGCACTTAAATGCATGATTTGAAATTAAGAACATAATAACTAAGAAAAATATTTAACAAACCCATGCCACCATTTCCTTGTGACTCATCCACACATGGCAATGGTGACATCATCAAACTACCTATTAAGATTTTCTGTCAGTGGACCCAAAGTGTCTATATGAAAATTATGGAGAACCAGATGAATTACACTTATATAGATAAACACTCAAAGCATAGAAAACATCTTAGAGACATTTTTCACATCTTAAAATCACCATACTCATCCCTAAACATCTCTAACCATGCTAAAATAGAAGATCAACCAAGTATACTTCAAGCATACTAAGACAAGCATATTGCACACTTTGTCATTGTCACATAGACTATCAATGTACTTCATCCAATCATGAGGACACCTCGATAACATCACCATGACATAATTGAAAAATATATAATAGAAGACCTTCCAGGAATGAATTTTCTTAGAATTATGAATGAAATCATCAATCAAGTGATATGAGTCAAAGTGAGTTCTATAGTTATCATGACCTAAGACATATTGCAATATTTTATACTAATAAATTAAGACAAGATGATTTTCTAAAAGAAGAGTGGTTTTTGTATAATTTTCTAGTAATTGATCACATTGCTAAGTTCTATAAACAAAGAACATCAAGTTAGAATAAGTCATTTCAAGCTCTTAGAGTGCAAGGTAGAAGGAAAGTTAAGATATGGAAACTAAAAGTGGAAAGTATGTGCCATGATTAGTCTATAGGTCCAAGTGGACTATTTTCCATGGTAGAGAATGCTACAGAGGTTGAAGAGAATCAGGGGATCTTATTGTTTTCTCATTTGGGAATGAATAGAATATAAGTGAACATCTTGATGCTATTGAGCAAGTTTCCTATAAAGAATATCAGTTGATAATGTTAAGTGTTGATGCTTTGAAATGTGATATTGATACTTCAAGTGAAAAAGTATGCCAAAAATCTTTATTTTCTCCATGTATTATCAATACTATCTTAGAAGAAAAAGAAAGTGATAAAAAAGATAAATAAATTGATCCAATCAAGTAAAAGAAGAAGAAGAATTATCAGTTCAATTTGTTCAAGAAGGAGAGAGAATGTGAGGAGTTATGGGAAAATCTTGGGTTCACATTATTTGAGGACAATTTGGGTTAGGGTTGTCTTTCTCTAAGATTCAAGGAGACACTTATCAGTAAAAGGAAGCATAGTGGATACTAGTTGAGTTTTGGCTGATATTATAGGATAAGAAAGGTCATGAGAAGATATGTTTGGTTATAGGGGAGCAATTATTTTTATGTAACTACTCAAAAGTGTTGTGATGGAATGATTCAAAAAATATATTTAGGGACAGTGATCCTAAATTCAAAGTTCTTGTCAATATTTGATGGATGGTCTAGTTGGTCAATATGGTGAAGAATGAAGTTGTGTATGCAAGATCTACAAGTAGGGAAGGAGATATCTAGGTGTTTAATCAAGGATGGTGAGTTGTAAAAATATTTTATTTTCATATAAAGGTATGTTGATCTTGTTCTATTGTGCTAAAAGTGTGTTTAGGGTTATTGGTCTTGAAGATAATAACTTGTCAATTTCTATTGCTTAAATTGATTGATATAATATTGAAAGACTGAAGACAAGGTTGATATGGAGGATGAGGAGAATGTGTTTTCATATTATTTTATCATGAAGAAGGTCTTAGAGTTTTGTATATGACAAATAATGTCTGTCATGGAGTTCACAGTGTTTTGGAGATGAGATAGTTCCATGAGAGTGCTTTGAAAAGGTTCTAAACCATGATGGCTTTTAGAGGATAAAGGGTAATTATTTTGAGATCCATATGAGAATTATTCATGTCTACTTCAATTATTTAAGTTGATCTAATGAATATATGATATATATTGGTTTTCATAAGGATATTGTCTGAGTGTCGATAGTATTAAAGATTTGATGGTAGATCTAGTTTGTTGAGAAGTCTTTTTGAAGATATCATGATCCAATTGGAGCATGGAGTTAGTGGGGGATAGCTTAGAGAGTTTGAAATGCTTAAAGAGTTGTGCATGATGTGAAGGGGAGCATATGTGAGATTTTCCAATAATTGTGAAGATATGAAGAAGTATGATACAAATGTGAACTCAAGCATGTTGATATGATGACTTGATCAAACCAAGTCAAGTGCTTTGATAATTTATTGAATCTTTATGCATTAACAAAGGGGGAGGTTTGTAAATGATCAGGTCTTAAGATTAGAGGATTGTGTTTTAAAATTTGAGAGAGAAGGTATGAAAGCAATTATGTTGATTCATCATTATTGGAAATGGTCTAAAGATGCTCAAAAGGGTGCCTAAGCTTATGTGACTTAGGGGGAGTCCCTCTTAATGTTTTCAAGGTAAGTTCATGCATTCTATGATGTTCATAGAAGCTATGTATGAATAAGAGTGTAGCTCAATGTAAGAAGAGGTATGAAAAATGTTAGGGTGAGTATGTATCATCTCTCAAATGTGGTCCTTTCTTATCATATGTCCTTGAATTATTTTTAGGTCCACAAGATCAGGAGTTGAGACCACTTTGTCATTATGTCAAATGGGGATAAATTAGTTGAAGAGAGAGACAAAGTCTAAACATAAGCTTTGTATTGGTGTTTGAAATCAAAGACAAAGGGGGAGATTGTTTGAGGTTTATAAATGATGTCTCCAAGGTGACCAAGGATGTTGATGAAGTGTCATATGTGCTAGAATGACAATGACAAAGTGTGCTTTAGTGTTCTTACATAGTTCTTCAGTGTTTGAATTGGACATGCAAATAATGGATGATATTTTTGGTATGTAAATATTACAGAGACCTTTTGGGGGTGTTATGAGTGCTTGGAGTGCTTGTGTAAGTTAAAATAATTCATCAGATTAGTCATATGAAGGTCTAGGTTCAAGTGGTCAACTTGATAGATACAGTTGAGTGAATGAATTGATATTGTTGAGCATGGTCATTTGATGTCTTAGGTTGTTATTGATGTTAAAGAGAGCATGTGGTACTAGTTCATGAATTAAAAATAAGTTTTGTTTGATATATTGGAGTGATATGGCACTTGTGTAGGTTTTTAAGGACAAATAAGAAGTTGTGAAGCATCCATATATGTCTTGGTGAAGTTTTAGTGTGCCATTTGATCATTTGGAAAGAGAAACATGCATATTCTAGCTTAAGAGAAGCTAGACCATCACTGCACATCATGAAAATATGAGTGATCCAAAAAGTTTGTGCATTTTTTTCAAGTAATCATAAAGTTAACATTGGTCAAAGAATTTCATAGAGATGTTATCTATAGTGCCAAAAAGGTACTCTAAAGATTTGGACTCTTGAAGTATTTTCTAGATCAAGTTATAAAACTTCAAAGCTACTCTTGTAGATTGTGATGTGTTAGATACCATAAATTTTAACCATATTTAATTCTATGGTCAAATAGTCAAGTATATATAATGGTGATCATTCATCATCTAGATTGTGATGCAATAGCTTGTGTGAAGTCAATATGTCAAAGGTTCCTGAGATTGCACGTGCTAGTGGCATGTGTCTCAATCATGATGATTTGATAGAAGATAAATGGAATGTGGGTGTTTATACATATGAATATTGATGATGTGGTTTGATTAAAATATTCAATTTTTAGAAGGAATGTGGGATTGCCAAGTGGTGTAAGAGCGCGGACTGATAATAATGTGCTCAAAAGGAACATGAGGGTACCAAGTGCCTTAATCATGAAAGCATAGATCAATGATAAATGGTGAGAATTAAAGAGTTAAAGTTAAGATAATCATAAGTATATCAATATATTTCATTTTATCTAGCTTTTAGGGAGAATAATATGAAGACATGTGTCTATAATATTTACATTTACCAGTAACCATTGGTATTTAAAATTAATAGAGGAAAAATTAGTGCGACATTTTTAGCTTATATATTTTGATCTAAGATAAATTTATAAATGGTGTAAAATTAAAATTTTAAGAGGACTTCAAGGATCATACATAAAATCTAGTTAAAAGGTTTTAATATTCATACAGTCAAAGTTATTGAGCTCCAAAGTTGACTATGTGTTTGAACATAGTCTGTAAGTGATCTAAAAAGCATATTTGAGTTGATTGATAGTGTCTTGATGTTTCAAGATGAGATAAATATTAGAGAGTTTTTTTTAATCCATGAAGACAATATTTATGTATTTTAGAGGTTTTAATAATCCATCTTTAGTGTGAACAATTGCTTAGAAGTTGACTGTGTTTATTGAATACACTAGTAGTTTGAGTGACCATCTTGTAGAGGTAAGTTGAATATGTTATGATCAGATTTGAATAATAAAATGAGTATGGAGATGTTTAATATGTCAAAAATTCTTATAATAAGGCATTGGTTATCATGATATACCCTCGATAAAATATATAGAGTCAAAATAACTAGATTGTATTTTGACATTTATGATAAGTCTAAGTGTTCATTTTGAGAGAGTTGATTTGACTACTTAGAGCCTGTGTTGAAGTGTTTAAGGAACATTTAAGTTTTGAATAGGTCTCTAAGGTTTCAACCATGTGATCTAATCATATGGCTATGTGAAATATTTTAATAGTTTCTTTAGAAGTTTAAGACTATGTTTTTTGTGGTTGAAGGCCTAAAGAGCAAGGTGACCTAATTGGTAGGTTTAAGTGTTGAGTTGGTATTCCAGATGGAATGGACCCATGAAGGAGTGATAAAGAGTATATTTAAGATATTTTTTATGTGTTTTAATCATTGTTAAAGGATGAAGGTGATTGAAGTAGTCTCACATGTAATGTATGAGTATGAAGGCCTAATTGTTTTGGATCTCACCAAGACCTAATGATGGTTTGGGGATAATGAGGTAATGACCAACCTATTAAGAGTTTGGTTATCAAATTTAATGTGTGTATGAAAATATTTTAAGTTTTTTTAGAATATTTAAATCATCTTGGCTGACCAACATGGGTTAAAGGAAGATAGTGGTATAAGTACATGGTCTAATTGGACTAATTATTTTTGTTGAGAAAGTGTGTAGATGAGGAAAATATTTGTGAAGGCTATGAGAGCCATGTGGATGTCTTGAAAGTTATATCAAAGTTTATATTTCATTTATTAACATGTGGTCATAATTTTAATGTTAAATTTATAGGTTTAATGCATGAGAACAAGCGAAGGTGTGTAGATTGATTCAAAAGGTGGTTTTAGATGCCTTGCTTATGTTTGAAGGTTTTAATAAGTGAAGAGGATTGAAATAGGTTGTTTTGAAGGGTTTATACATAAAATTTATAATAAATCATAGTTATGGAGTTGTTCATTTATTATATGTTGTGTTGGTGGTCAACATCTTAGGCAAGTTGGTGCTTATCAGCTTTAGGGGTTGGTGCTCCATGTGAAGTGGGTGCTTCACTAAAGTCTCATGTTTGTATTCATCCTATAGGATAATTATTACATGTGTTTTTAGGTTTGAGAGTGGATTTTTATCCCCAAAGAGGGTTTTGCACATATATCTTTGTTATCTTGATTATCTTTCATGTTCATTTTTATGAGTGGGTTATTTACTTCTTGATTGCTTATGGTGAATGACTAAGGGTTTAAAAGATTTAGATTGAAGTTTTGAAATATCTTGATTCACTAATTCAACCCTCTCTCAGTGATTGTACCTATAAAAAAACATGTTATGCATATAAATTTTTTAAATCTACTGTGTGTGTGTAGGGTCACAAACAATTTCCTCTGTTATTATCCCAATCGTTCCATCTAGCCCATCCTCTCCAATGATGCTCTCCCTCATTAGGATCTGAGGGTAGGATCTATCCTACATCCACCTCATAACAAGTAGGTAATTAGTCTAAGTCATCATATATATCAACCAATGATACAAAAATAAAAAATATATATCCTCAATGTATAGAATAATAAAACACAATTGTCACATCATGTATACTAATCAACAATATCACTAACACATACCAATATATGTCATAAAGCTCAAATCAAAGCAATAATAGTTAGATAATAACCATACTAATATATGGATTCAAAGGTTATAAATCATAGAATGAAATTGGGATGTGACATAAGAAGATAAGAGTGATAGAGGGCTGAGATATAGGGCATTATTCATGCCTACATTATCATAATTCTTCTATTTCTAGCCCCTGCAGGTTTATAACTCTATGTTTTGAAGTAATTAGATTTTTTACCAATCAATTTAAATCAAAAGGTGATACTCTAATAGGGTTTTAATTCTAGAGTTAAAATTAGCTAAAGAGTCTCATCATAACACTTATTAGTCCCATAAGGTCCTAGAGTTGCAATCTTAGGCTCTAATACCAAAATGTAATAAACCCATTAACAAAAATAAAAAAAGTGCCAATTTTTTTTGAATGTCTCCATTCAATCTAACAAAAGGAGAATGTAATTAAAATCTTAAAATCATTTGAATTTCAAAATTATATGGAGTGAAAGTGTTTAAGTGAGATAATGAAGTTAATAAATATATGTCTCGAATGAGAATTAGATGGAATTAAAGTACGACAGTGACATTGCTTAAATCTATTTAAATAAATACACCAAAATTATTTTAACCATGTGTATTATTTTTTCTATATAAATTGAATAAAATAATGGTATATGTCAATGGTGTGTTAGTGTCTTTATTTGAATGCACACCCCATTGTACAAATCATACAAAATAATAATTGCTAATTTGTTTGTTCACATTTGGATATTAAAGAGAGGAGACAAATAATCATACTTTTCAACATCATTCTAATGTTAGTTATGGAGGTAGATACATTATATTAATTAGAAAATGATAAATAAGTAAAGGGATGATAAGATCCACACATAATAATAAAAATATTCTGAAAATAATATAAAGAATATAATAGAGATCATACAACATAATAGATGTTTTTGGGCCAATCTAAGGGTTGTACATCTTGTTGATTAACATTAAAAGTGTATGGAAAAATAATATTTTTTATGGACTTCTAGAAAGAAAGTTTTGTGATTCATTTCATGGTGATCAGATTGGAAATTGATGTCATGTGATCTATTTTTTGGAAATTAAAATGAAATTGTAGATATATACATGAAATAAAATTTAAAAACCTTAAATTTAATAGGCACTACATTCTCCTATTTATGGGTTTATTTTTTGGGTGTCTTGTTGTAGCCCTGTGGAGTTTGATTTTGGTTGGTTTGCCCTTTAGGGATGCTTCTTTGCTTTGTATGCATTATTTTGGTTTCTTGTGGTGCCATGTGTTGAATGGTTGTTATATTCCCACTTTTCGATTAATAAACAGTTAAGGAACCCTCAAACTCTCCATTACCATAAAAAAATAAGAATTATATACTATATCCCTATATATTTATAATAGATAAATCTTCTTATATAGTCTAATAAATTAATAATTTAATTTACATGTAAAATTGTAAATATGTGTGCTTATTTTTTAGTAAGGTAGAGGCACATCAAAATTTTGAAAATATTCATTATTGTGAGTGAAGGAAAGTGAAAAATGGTCACTAGAAGTGAAAAATAGTCATCAGAATATCAATTTATATAATTTAAATTATAAAAATTTATATAAACCATAAAATTATAAGAAATAAAGATATCAAACTATAGGTAAATTTTTAGTTAACATGTTGAGTGAATTTGAAATTCTAACACTAATAAAAAATGAGTATTTATAAGTAATAATAAATGTAGACAATGAAGATTTATAAAATTCTAAATGTACATCAATTTAAAATATAGTTCAATATGTACGCTAATGGGTTAATGCCCTAGTATAATTGATACATTAAAGGTGTTATTGATAAAACACATTAATCATATAACAATACAAAATGGAATATTTTACTTAAACCAATAATATAATAAGGATGTGAATAATTGTAATGTGGATAAATGAATTAAAATACTTTGTAAGAGAAATATTAATTATTTTTAACTTGGCTAAATAACATATATTAATTAGTAATAAAAGTTTAGTTAATTAATTTTAAAATTAGAGAGGTGATTATTAATGTTTAGAGGGTATCTTGAATAACATGAGATCCAGTCTGAGGATCATAGCTCAAAAATATAAGTTTAATAGTGATGGCAATTTTATCCAAAAAATTAACAACAATCAAAGAAGGATCTTAAGAATGTAATTTTTTCTCAAGAGATGGTTATAAGAAGGAAAAAACAAGTAAAAATTGATTTTATGGTTGCACTCTCTTGAAATAGATCTCCAATAATCTTAATTTATTATGTTGCAACACCTATGACCTAAAAAAGATTTTTTCTTCTTATTATACATCAACAACAATATTTAAAACTTAAAGAAAATAATTTAAGTGTTTTACGTAGGTGGTGAGTGTTAGCTAGGGTTTTAAGTACCCTTACTTATTTGGACCCCAAATAATAAATAATATTGACAATAATAAATTGCATAATTAGAAAAAAGTAACATATAAAAGCTTACCTTAATAGTGTACAATGTGTGTCTTTCCTCCTTTCAATAATTTGTTTAATATAAATTTGTATGGCATAATAATAAATGTTTTGATAATTGTTTGGTCTCTCTAAAATTTCTCTATAATATATAATAATATTCAACGTGTCTCTAAAAATCTCTTTAAAAATTTAATTAAGGTTTTGTTGAAAATTAAACACTGATATATTATTTATAAAAAAAGATTATTTCAATTAATTATTATTTAAAATGTATGAAAATATATTATATTTTAAAAAATTACCCTTATCAAAAAAAAACTTTAAATGAATAAAAAAGAGCCAACCAAATCTTCCACTTGAGCCAACTCATAAAAAAAATGCAAGCAGTTGAAGCAACTTGTAAATAATCACACAATAGAATATATTATCAATGTGGAGCTTTCATGCAATTTAATTTAACATATATACACGATTAAGACCCAATAGTTCCATTATATATATATATATATATATATATATATATATATATATATATATATATATATAAGCATTTATGAGGTTCAATTATTTGTGATATTCTCATGCATAACAAAGAATATATGGTAAGTCCACGTCAGCTTTAATATAGAGAAGAAGCACAATCAATTGGTGCCTTTAAGAAACTTCCTTTCATGCTATACGTTCAAATAGACAACTATTTTGGGGATAATAAAAGTAGGTACTTCCATCATAATTATATTTAAAAAATGTATAACCTTATATGAAACTAATGTTACATCTACAAATTCACAAAATCATGTTTTTTTGTATAGGTATGTGTTGTAATATTTATCTCTCCTTGTCTACAAAGGTGTTTTCCTTGATGTCGAGGTCAAATTTATCCCTGTAGGACATACTTATGAGAACATATATGACACATTTAGAAACCTATTTAAATGTGTAAAGAGGAAATATATATGGAGTGTGGCAGAGATGATGGACACTTATAGGATATGTGAAAAAACATGAAACTCCACACCATATTTGATTGAAGAGGTAGTGGATTTCAAAGAGTATGTTAATAGTTACCAACTGAAGGGAAGAAACAAAATAGTAGGCTTGACAAAAGGTCAAAACTTTCTTCTATTCATGGAGCAAGGTCAACCTATTATGCATTATAAAAACTCTATAAGAGATAGAAATTGGTCACCCCTGATTACATTATGGGGAACAAAACCAAAAGTTAAAAAACAAAACAATAATTACCTTAAGGCATACCTTTTCCATTGGTAGAGTAAAGAAGGTGATAGCAAAGGCACCAAGGGGAACAAGTAAAAACATGAGATGGAGAAGGGAGTTCTATGTAACTACCATGCTAACCTATCGATGCTAGGGCTTTCACTCTTCTTTGTCATCCATGTAAGATTGTTTCTACGATGACCTGCTCCTCAATTCTCCAAAGGATGCCATATTTACTAACTTAGATACTCCTAGTTTGGTTTTTAGAGAGTGTCCTAGATTTGAACTATGACTTTTTACTGATCAGGTTAGGTGATAGGTTACATGTTCAAGTCATTTACTGTCTAGAAGATGAAAGGAAAATTCTAAAATATGCAAGTAACAGAGCCTATGGAAAAGGTTTAACAATGATAACCTCTATATTTTTAAACTTATGAATACTTTAGGTTTATGAACCTTGATTGTTTTTACTTATGATTTAAACAAGTGAAGTAATGTAACTTCAAAACCCCAGATTATTTTAATTAGTGTTTTGTGGGTTTACAAATCTACTTTACTCGACTTTTACGATTTTGAGAAGTAAATTCATTTCATAATTTTTATTTAATATTAATGGTGTAACCTGGGTTTACGAAGACAACTTACATCACTTTTGTCATTTTAAATAAGTAAAGTAACCTAGAGAACCTAAGTTGGCCTGGAAATGAGCCCAAACACTTAGTTTTTTGAACAATCTTGATCAAGTAGTCAGTTACAGTTAGACTTTCTCAGTCTTAGCCAAAATGAAAGAGGATGGATTGGGCCCAATATCTACCCCTCCCTGCACTACTGATCTATCTTTAATGAAGCTAAGCAAACAAATGTGAGTGACTCCATTTATACATAAATATCACTGACTTTTACACATTTCTAGCTCGTATTTAGGATCTTTTGTTGCCATAATTATTTATTGTAAGCAGTATCTTGTTGTAGCCTTTTTTCTTCTTAATATTAAGATTGATATCTATTTCCAATATTTTTAAAAATAAACTATCCACTTCAACAACTAATATCAATTAATGATTTGCTTACCCTATGGTTTGGGCTACTTGACAATCAATGAGTTGGTTATTTGAACTAGTCAATTCTTTTTGATGATTTTGCCAGGTTGATTATGGTAATATATTTTATCCTACCAAGTTGACAAGTTTTATGAATATTAAAATGTATTGGTAATTGATTTTGTTTTAATGTTTTTCTCTATGTTCACAAATTAAAAGGTGTACCTATAATATGCATTGATTATTTAGCATTAAACATAGGTTAAAAACTTGAAATGTGAACATGTTATCTATATTATTAAAGCTAATTTGGATACAAAACTAAGATGACACATTCTGGGTTACATGCTGATTCATTTAATTGTCAATTATCATATGCTTTACATCTACCTATGCATCTAATTATGCTAATACTCACTCCTCCAACTACTAAATAGAAATCTAAACCTAAAAAAATAAAAACACATACATAATGAAGCCCTAACCAAGCAATTGTCTTTTCTTAAAGGTTTTTTTCATATTTAAACTTCCATAGTTTCAATTTAGTTCATTCTCTCAAATAGATATGTTGTAAATGACTTTATAATATGTTTATTGTGTCTTTCTTCCATTTAAATTTATTTTTATAAAAAAATACCAATTAGCTATGGTTTGGCCATTTTTAACTCCCAATAAATTGGCTTTAGATGCATATTACTTTTCATCAAACAATAATGTGAAATAATGTTCCAATGTCATAACTATACTTCAAATAATTTCACTATATAGAAATGTTTTTTTTATGATAAATACATTGAGAGATTTAAAAAAAAATCTCATTATAGATTACATAAACAAGTCTTCCCAGGCTCTAAGAAAAAGACCCAGATCATAAAGAATTTATTGTTCCATTTTATAGAAAAAACTAGATTAGGAAAAATTAACAATGTAAAAATGACATTGCATTCTGTCCTCTAAGTCACGCATGAATTTTGGCTATGCTGAGTTGACTATTGTTGATAGGGAATTAATATTGAAAAAATGAGTATGCATTCTATCCTCCAAACCAAACACACATTTTGGGATTGCCAATTTGTTGACAACCATGGTCCACTTGTATTCCATAGGTATCAATGTAGGTAGTGTTAACAACAAATATTATTATTATGGAGTAATTTATCATAGCAGTTTAATGGCATCATAACTATTCTTAAATAATTTTGCTTGACAAAAATGTTCTCTCTATGATCAATATTCAAATCAAATTTCAAAACTATTCTAAGCTTCCTTGAATGCAAGAAATACAAAGAAGAAACACAATCAATTGGTGCCTTCAAGAAACTTCCTTCCAAGTTATACCTTCAACTAAAAAACTATTGTGGGGACAATAAGAACATTTACTTCCATCATAATTATAATTAAAAAATGTCTAACCTTATATGGAACTAATGTTACATTTACAAATTCATAAAATCATATTTTTTTGTATAGGTATGTGTTGTAAAATTTATCTCTCCTTTCTACAAAGGTGTTTTCCTTGATGTCAAGGTCAGATTTCTCCTTGTAGGACACCCATGAGGACATTGATGACACATTTAGAAACCTGTCTGAGTGTATAAAGAGGAAAGATGTATGGAGTGTGGTAGAGATGATGGACACTTATATGACATGTGAAAATATAATAAAATTCATGCAATATTTGATTTAAGAGGTAGTGGATTTCAAAGAGTATGTTAATAGTTACATGATGAAGGGAAGAAATGAAATAGTAGGCTTGAAAAAAGGTCAATACTTTATTATATGCATGGAGCAAGGTCAGCCCATTATGCATTGCAAAAACTCTATAAGAGATAGAAATTGGTCACGCCCGATTACATTATGGGGAACAAAAGACAATGGTAAGCCAAATTTTCTAGAAGGTAATCTGACAAAAATATATTTCAAAGACTTGAAAAATGGAGAAATGTCTTAATATTCCATTGTTTCAAAAGACTCAAATAGAAGTAGATAAAAGAGTGAAAAAAATTAAATATAACTTGAATAAGTATGTATAAAAATTCAATGAATTTGGTTTGATCATAAATATTAAGTGGAAGGATCTAGCATATTACTTACAAAACATCCATGACATAATGAAAGAAGACATGTTCCCTTTGGAAGTTGAGTACCTAGAACTCATCACAACATACCGCTGCATAGAGATCTGCATAAAATGGTTCATGATAGAATCATTAATTTTTGAGTGGCATGTATAAATACATATATTGGTCTAAGAAGCAAAAGAAAAAAAATGCATTTAATCTAGCTCAAGATGTGAAAATTGAAGATATGTTATTTGTTATACTTGATGATTTTAAAGGAGTGGACTACACAGTATGGGTTTTTAGAGCTAAAATCAATATTGAGATAATACAAAAAAATGGGGATATAAAATGAAGGGTCAATGTAGCTTGGTTCATCCCAGTTCATGCAGGGAAAAAAGATGCAGAAGAAGCAAAATTTATTTAGGCTACTTAGACAAGAAAAGGAAGCCAAAACCAACTAACAAATATTTACCATCCACAATCATATATACTATCATCTATGCTTGGAAACCAAATAAAAATTGGAGAGGTCATACACTTGTTCTCACTGATTTTTTGAAAGGCATTATAATAGACTATTTGAATGCATCGTCCCACTAGGCACAAACATAAATAATGATAAAAGGATTGATAAATTTAAAATGGTGTTTTTTAAATTTTGGAATGAGAAATATGAATGTTTTTTTCAAAATTTAGACCATTTTTTGAGAATGTATAATTTTTTATTGTTTTATTTATTTATATTTATTTGTAGTGGCACTTCGCATTTTGGGTCTTGGAAAATACATTTCAGCATTTGAGTTTTATATTTTCTAGTATGACAATTCAGTATTTTGGTAACTATGCATCTATTTAATAACATTTGATTGTTGGAATGTCCACTTCAAATTTTTGTGATTCAAAATGGTCTTCAATTTTTGCGTATTCCAAATAGCCAGATCACATTTTATGAATCACAAAAACCTCTTAGGTTTTTGGTTTTTCAAATTAAACTTCACATTTTGCATCCTTCAAAATGATCTTATACAAATGGTCTTCGTAATTTGCACATCTAAGAATTTACACTTCAGCTTTTGTGTTTTATATAATATACTATGGCATTCCTATGTATGCAAAAATTTTCTTGAGGTTTACGCTTCATAATGTCCCACTTGTGCATCAAGATTTTTTCTTCAACAATTTTGCATATTGATAAAATTTATTATTTGGATTTTTACTTTTTTAAATTAAAATTCATACAAGCACCCAATATTATGCCATGTGGCATAATATCAATGACTCAATTGTGTGGAAGAATGACTAGTCCAAATAAAAGTTCCAAATAATGTGAGCACCTAAGATTACAACATGCATCAAAATATTGGTAACTCGACTATATAGGAGATTATATTAATAATATAATAATAGAACACCTATGATCGACACATGAAATGTACACAAATATGAGATAAACTTTGACGATTATGAGGATATTAACTGAATTAGATTAAATAGATAGTTCATGATCTAATCAACTAATGACATGTAGCATCCCAATTATCCCAAGTGTTTTAAATCATATATTGCTCGAGCACCCAATTTATGTATGGATTATTTTTCCTTAAGAAATAAACCACCAAGTCTTATTATCTATAAATGTATGGTCTATGAACCAATTTGAACGATCACATAATTTGAACTTATTACAAATATATAATATAGATGTCATTTATTTGTAATAAATCCAAGTAATTCTTGATGAAGTCCAATTTATTTATGATAGTTTTCAAATACTAATTATTTATGATCATTTTATCTGATTTCAACTTATCACAAATACATTAGATAGATGTGATTTATTTGTAATAAATCTAACTTAATCTTGATATAGTCCAATTTAATATTGATACAGTCTAATTTATTTTTGATAGTTTTAAAAAATTTGGACTATTGATGAGTCCCTATTATCAATAATAGTGATGCAGGAGCATCTACGGGTGCATAGTCTACTTCATTTGTCTTAAGTATATTGAATGAGTTTTCCTACAAAAAGTTGTAATTCAAATTGTAATTTGTTAAAAAAAATGATATTGTGGGCAAAATAAGCCATGACACCTTATTACCATATGGAATAAGGTGAGTCAAAACATAATTATTGTGTATTAGTTGGATTCTTTAGATTGAAGGATATTGTTGAGCCACTTTAGGAGGCTGTTGAAGCTATTGAAAAATTCTAGGAATACTTTCTAAGCATAGTTAATGTTAGGTTGTGGAGCTAAAAGCTTCAACCTTTGCAAACTGAGGAACAGATGGTTGCTGAGTTCTACAGGAACCGGCGTCGGCAGTAGGACCGACGTCGGCAGAATCCAGTGTAGAAGGCCACTGGCGACGGCAGGAAGTCGGCCGACGTCGGCAGAACCAGACTAGCAGGGACCGGCGTCGGTCGCCTGTGTGTTCCCGAAGTGTTCGTTTCACGGACAGTTAGTTAAGTGAACGATGAGTTTGCATGTTAAGACCAGCCAGAGTCTTGGGCTGTGAGGATAATTGTCTAAATTAAGAGTCTAAGTTAGTGTTTGAGTTAGGGATCTATTTATAGACCCATTGGCATGTATTATTTAAGGCATGAGATAGAAAGGAAGAGTTCCTTCTAGTTGTAAGATCTATGAGTTGCAGGTTGTTGCAAGCTCATTGGGGATCTACATGTAAGTTTGGTCTTTGAATTGCAGGTTGCAGGTTCATGAGAGATCAGCTTGAAGTGCTATAGAGTACTTGGTGTACCGGCAGGGTTATTACTGACTGGTTGGTGAGGTGAACACCAATTCTATGTGTGAGTTGGTTGTTGGGACCGTTTTTTATGTAGGAGAGTGTGTGTGAGAAGAATTACTGTACACTTGAGGTGTGACGAATCTCTGTAAGGTGAAAGAGTGTGGCGGCTCTTTGATGTATTCTTTTCTGTATAGTGTTAATACAAGATAGTGTATTGTCTCTCATATTCTGTGCTATTGGTGAATTCTAGTTACTTGTGTTTCTGGTTATTTCCGCATATTCAATTGCTTATATTTGGTAATCATACCGTGCTCTTTCTGAGGAGCAAGATCCTAATGAGTGGCATCAGAGCATGTTTGTTGTTCTAGATTCCTGACAAGTGGTATCAGAGCTTTTGGTTGGGATACTAACAGATTGGTGTAGATCTGGGTAGTGTGTTTTGATTACAGGTTACTCATAGGGTTTCTGTTTGAGTGGGAGTTGAGCAATGGCAGAAAGCAGTCAACTACGAATGGAAAAGTTTAATGGCAAGAACTACCAATTATGGAGGATGCAGATTGAGGACTATCTGTATCAGAAAGATTTGTACTTACCGTTGGGTGGGGTTGCTAGCAAACCCTTGGATATGAAAGATGAAGAATGGGAGGTTCTTGATCGGAAGGCTCAGGGATCTGTTAGATTGAGTCTTGATTCATCTGTGATTTCCAGCTTATCACAGTGTAAGACAACGGTGGAGTTGATGAAATCTTTGGCAAATTTGTATGAAAAACCCTCGGCTTCAAATAAGGTATTTCTTATGAAGCGTTTATTTAATTTGCAAATGTTGGAAGGTGGATCTGTTCATAGCCATCTTAGTGATTTCCATGGTTTGGTAAACCAGTTAAGTTCAGTGAATATTGTATTTGATGATGAACTTAGAGCTCTCTTAATCTTGTGTTCATTACCTGAAAGTTGGGAAGGTTTGGTAATGGCAGTTTCTAATACTGTGTCTCCTTCAAAAGTCTTAAAAGTGGATGATGTTGTGAGTGTGATATTGAATGAAGAGATATGCAGGAAAAGCACAGGTGAATCATCTGGAGATGCTTTGAGTGTTGAAGGAAGAGGAAGGCCAAGAGAGTGGACAGAGCGTGGGAGATCAAGGTCGAAGATAGGCAAAAGATCCAAGTCCAGGTATGGCAGAATAACCTGCTGGAAATGTGGAAAGCAAGGGCACTTAAAGAGAGATTGCAGATCGGGTGAAGATCATCATGAAGAACATGGAGAAGAAGCAGATGTTGCAGGGTACGTTGCACAGGATGCTCTGGTATGTTCTTTGGATAAAGTAGAATCTTGGGTATTAGATTCTGGTGCCTCTTTTCATGCATCTCCACATAGAGAATTTTTCCATGAGTATGTCCAGGGAGACTTTGGAGAAATTTGTGTAGGGGATGGTAAGTCTTGTCAGATTGTTGGCAAAGGCAAAGTGAAGCTGAAATTGCAGACAGGTGACACATGGGTGTTAAAGGAGGTCATGCATGTCCCAGTTCTGAAGCGGAATCTAATTTCTGTTAGAAGCTTGGGTGAAGAGGGTTGCACAGTAACTCTCACAGTGGACTCTTGGAAGGTTACCAAGGGTACACTTGTTGTAGCTAGAGGTAAGAAAGTAGGTACGCTTTATCTATCTACTTGTTTTACTGATTCTCTTTCTGGGTTATCTACTTCAGTTGTAGATTCAGAGATGTGGCTTGATAGGCTTGGTCACATAGATAAGAAGGAGATGCTGGTTCTTGAGTCAAAGAGTATGCTTTCGGATTTGGAAGGCATGGATCGTGGTTTTTGTATGCAGAAGAAGAAGGTGAGGTTTCTTGAGGAATCCGATGTTAGTGACAAGAATAGGAAAGCCTTGGTTTTCAAGGAGAAAGTGACGGACAGAGTTCAGCACAAGGTGCAGAGGAATTCTGAGCAGAGCAAGGGTGATTTGGACAAGGTTTTGATCCAAAAAGAGCTCGCGGGAAAAAGTCAGGTCTCACAAGAAAAACACAGAGACCGACATCGGCAGGAAAACCGGCGTCAGTGTCCAGACAGGGACCGACGTCGGCTATGTGCAGCCCGACGTCGGTGACTCAGGGCAGAAAAGAGATCAGCGTCGGCCAGGGGAAACTGACGTCGGCAGGGAGGCAGTCGCAGGGAACCGATATCGGTCGGCTGTAGACTGAGATGTGACCGGCATCGGTTACTGAGACGAATTTTGGGTGGACAACGAGTTGTCATGGAGTCTCAAGCGCCCATATGGAGGACTGAAGGTGTAAGTAAGTTCTTAAATTCATCATTTCCCTTCTTTACACTACTTGTTGCTCACTTATGGCATAGGACCAGGAAGTTATTGAAGAAGCAGAACAGGTAGATCCAGGAAACAGTGGGAGCTAGGCATGGATGAGGATGTGATTCCTTAGAGGAGAACCAAACAGGGGTTTTGGGTAGTGTTGCCAGCTGGAAGTAAGCACTGAAAGATGAATGGATGTTGAGGATGAAGAAGAGCGGAAATGGATACGTGAGATATAAGATCAGGGTATATGATCTTGTATTAGCTGCAGGGCAATGGAGGTTTGATCATTGTGTTTCTCTTTACCAGGTTGGATAATATTAGCTATATTATCCTATTTTCTGTATGATGTGCTTGTTGTAGGGTTACATATACAGGTATTACTGAACTAAAGGTAAAGCTAGTTCAGGTGTTTGTCATGGAGAATCTGGGAGCAGCAAGATTCTTTGGCATGAGTGTGTTCTAGAGACATGGAGGTCTTGTTGACTTTGTTTCAGGATGATTGTGTGAAGCCGGTTAGCACGCCGATGGTTAGACAGTTCATAGAACAGGTGTCTTGATTCACATAATGAGGTTGAGTGCATGGTATGTACTAAACCTGAGTTTTCCCAAGCAGTGGGAGTTGTCACAAGTTTGGAGTCAATCCGGGAAAGTAATACTGAAGGGCAGTTCAGTGGGACCAGCAGCAGGTGCACATGCTATGCAGGGTCAAGTTCTTCTTTCTACATGGTTGTAGATGTGGATGTGGCAGGTAATTTGGATGACAGATTTTGCACCATGGATTTTGTGGTGGTTGGTCTTCAAGAGTGATCTTGAGGAGGGATACAAAGCCAAGGAAACAAACTAGACGGTGTACAGGTACAGGTACAGGTTGCAGCTGTTTATCTCCAAGTGGGAGATTGTTAGGTTGTGGAGCTAAAAGCTTCAACCTTTGCAAACTGAGGAACATATGGTTGCTAAGTTCTATAGGAACTGGCGTCGGCAGCAAGACCGACGTCGGCAGAGATCCAGTGCAGAAGGCCACCGGCGACGGCAGGAAGTCGGCCGCCGTCGGCAGAACCAGACTAGCAGGGACCGGTGTCGGTCGCCTGTGTGTTCCCGAAGTGTTCGTTTCATGGACAGTTAGTTAAGTGAACGATGAGTTTGCATGTTAAGACCACCCAGAGTCTTGGGCTACGAGGATAATTGTCTAAATTAAGAGTCTAAGTTATTGTTTGAGTTAGGGATCTATTTATAGACCCATTGGCATGTATTGTTTAAGGCATGAGATAGAAAGGAAGAGTTCCTTCTAGTTGTAAGATCTGTGAGTTGTAGGTTATTGCAAGCTCATTGGGGATCTACATGTAAGTTTGGTCTTTGAATTGCAGGTTGCAGGTTCATGAGAGATCAACTTGAAGTGCTATAGAGTGCTTGGTGTACCGGCAGGGTTATTACTGACTGGTTGGTGAGGTGAACACCAATTCTGTGTGTGAGTTGGTTGTTGGGACCGTTTTTTGTGTAGGAGAGTGTGTGTGAGAAGAATTACTGTACACTTGAGGTGTGGTGAATCTCTGTAAGGTGAAAGAGTGTGGCGGCTCTTTGATGTATTCTTTTCTGTATAGTGTTAATACAAGATAGTGTATTATCTCTCATATTCTGTGCTATTGGTGAATTCTAGTTACTTGTGTTTTTGGTTATTTTCGCATATTCAATTGCTTATATTTGGTAATCATACTGTGCTCTTTCTGAGGAGCAAGATCCTAACGAGTGGCATCAGAGCATGTTTGTTGTTCTAGATTCCTGACAGTTAAGACAAGTATAGGTGGCGCCTACCCTGGGAGAGTTCATTAAAGAGGATAGAAGGGATGAAGAAAAAAAGGAGGAGGATCTCCAGGAGGGAGAAAAGGAGTCATGAAGGCCATTCAACCTGTATTATCCTATTTTGACGTGGTGACAAAAAGCTAAGTCTTGGGTTGCTGAATCTTGAAGTCCTCACACAAAGTAGTCAATCATGGATACATAATGCCTAAGTGGATGGTGAAGCACACAAGCAAGCAACAAGTAAGCAAGCAGGAAAGTTTACCTTATAAGATTGATTTTTCTCATATTCCTAATATGAATGTAGGTGTGCAAGAAAATAAAAGGACAAACAAGGTTGATTTTTTAGTATTGTCAAAAGAGCATGGTTACAGGATGCCTAAATGGCTTGTGAAGTCAATTGATAAGAGAAAGAATCAAATGTGGGTACCTAAGAAAGTAAAGAGTGAATATGTGAGTGTTGAGGTAACAACACCAAAAAATCAATGGAGGAAGGTGAAAGTTGACACAAGCAACCAAAGGCGTGAGGATGACACAAGTACATGGAAAGGTAAGTTAATTGCTTGCAATGAATGGGATAATGATGTTTTTGAATCATTTAATGATCCTTTCATGAGAAATGACAAATGGAAAGTGGCTATGTGGACTAATATGCAACAAGGAGAGAATTCCAAATGGTTGGTTAATGAGGAAAGGAAAGAGTATGCAGCAAAGCAATGCCTCATTGAATGCAAGAAACAAACAAGATGGCTTCAAAGAAAAGTTGAAGAGAGTAAGGAGACACAAGGTAATAGTGTTTCAATTGATTTTGATAAGTGTACTAATGAAGAAGTTGGTTTATGTGAAAACAAGCTAAGAAAGGATGAGATGAAGAGTAAGGCTAGTGAAGGACAAGTAATCCTTGTGAGTGATCAGCCCAAGTTTGATGAAGAGAATAGTGAGATAGATGAGATCTTACTAAAGAAAGAGTTGAGAATGTTGGAGGAGTTGTTTGGTCATTCAAGAAAGATAAATGAAGGTACAAGCCATGGTGAAGACACCATTGGGAAGAGTGAAACAAGACAAGAGCAAAGCAAAGAGGTCAAGACAATTTTGATCAAGGAGCAAGAATGTGAAGGCAGCCAAGAGGCTTCATGGCCTAAAGATTTTGATTCTAAGGTGGCTTTTGATGTTTTGAATGTAGGTATAGAAGATGAAAACTTTGGAGACATATATGAAGATGAAATACATATATGGAAGATTGCAGCTGAGAAAGAGATGAGAAGAAGGAAATACAAGAAGAAAAAGAAAAACCAAAGAAAGAATAAAGATTGGTTTGAGAAAACCAATGATTTTGAAAATGACTTTGCATCATGTGTAGGAATGAAAAATAAGTCCAAGAAAAGAATCAAATGTGGTGCTATGGAACATGTGCATCAATATGAAGAAATAGTTGAGGTAGAGAACAATGGATGGCTTTTAATTGCAGCAAAAAGAGCAAATAAGCATACATGAGTAGGGGCTCATGACAAGTTTCAAGCATGGTAGTCTGATGCAGGAGCATCTATGGGTGCATAGTCTATTTCATTTGTCTTAAGTATATTGAATGAGTTTTCCTACAAAAAGTTGTAATTCAAATTGTAATTTGTTAAAAAAAATGATATTGTGGGCAAAATAAGCCATGACACCTTATCACCATATGGAATAAGGCGAGTCAAAACATAATTAGTGTGTATTAGTTGGATTCTTTGGATTGAAGGATATTGTTGAGTCACTTTAGGAGGCTGTTGAAGCTGTTGAAAAATTCTAGGAAGACTTTCTAAGCATAGTTAAGACAAGTATAGCTGGTGCCTACCCTGGGAGAGTTCATTAAAGAGGATAGAAGGGACGAAGAAAAAAATGAGGAGGATCTCCAGGAGGGAGAAAAAGAGTCACAAAGGCCATTTGGCCTGTATTATCCTATTTTGATGTGGTGACAAAAAGTTAAGTCTTGGGTTACTGAATCTTGAGGTGTAAGCCATAGAGACACCTGTGTATAAATTCATGAGACCCTGATAGCCCTGTATGGAGAAGGGTTTTGCATTGCGGACAATCTATTGGAGCCAAGGATGAATGTATTTACTTTGTAGAGCTCATGAGAATGTAGACCTGACCTAGAGGGGAAAAGGTCACCAATTTTATAATGGCCTTTGGGCCATAGCGACAGTGATATATTTGCACAAGATATGTATGTGATACAAAAGAGGCATATGTAGTCACAGGTCATGGAAGTGGAGTATGCATATCTCCTAGAGGTGACTTTCCTCCATTTTCATCTGAAGGGCTACCACCGAGAAAATATTTGAAAGGACCAAATGATTTGACAGCGTGCAGGATTCACCAGAAAAGAACATGCTACAGTTCAACTCAAACACATCCTATTCTGATCTCTGTAAGAAAATTAGCTGCTATCGGGGAGGCTAGTTAGGAATGTCTAGCTCTATGGGAATTATTGGAATGTTCGATCTGTGATCCTCATGTTGGTATTAGGCCAGGACCTCCAGTGATATGTAGGTCCTTTTGCGATTCTGTTTTGCAGCCCTGCTCCAATGCCTTCTTTTCGGTTGACCCAAAGACTCAGGTTCTGGTGCCATGTGGGTCTAGAGACACCCTATGTGGAAAGGGGTTGGAATGGACTTCAAATAGCTCTAAATTTTTCTAGCTTGTAGGTTTCTTTGTGCTAGAACCTATGTATAGGTCCATTGGCCTAGAAAACACATTTTGATTTGATGGAAGGACAAGTATTGAGTCTATAAATGTTTGGAAAAATTCTTCACACAATGACTCTTCAGAGGAAGAGTGGGATTCAACTTTATTGCAACAATTCTATCAATGGGTGATGCAGATGGATATCAATGAAAGGATATCCTAGGCAGTTGGGGGACTAGTTCTAATAACAGGGTTTATTTATAGAGAGTGTAGCAAATTTGGTAAAGCCATGCCCTTGGATGATATGGAGCAGAAGAAGGATAAAAGATGTTCCCCTTGAGGGTTTTAATGCCCCATAGCTCTATTTATTTCATGCTACTTCTACATTGCTATTGTAGTCTGATGTTAATACACTAAATAGTCCTTATGAGGACTTATCCAAAATATGCATAAGTACTAACTCTCAATCCAATAAATAATTAAAACAATTCACCAATGATAAAAACCATGATGATGATGTTCATGATGAATATGGATAGACTCAAGAATAATGCTCAAGGAATCACCCAATGAAAACATATAAACTGAGTCAAGGCAATAGTGCTGAAAGCAAACAAATATGCATAAACAAACAAACAAAAAACAAACAAAAGGAAAACAAATAAAAAGAAAACTTAAAAACAAAAGCAATAGAAAACATCCTAATAATGACCATACCCTAGTAAGGTGGATTGAGGATAACTGACTAGGCTTAAATAGGACAAATGTATTTGGATTTTGAAATTTTATGAAATGTTTTTGGCATTTTGAGGTACCTCAACTCATTAAATAATGACAAGATACCAAATTTCAAAATGACAAGAGTGTTGGCTTAAGTTTCTCATAAAATATAAAAAGCACATAAAAAGGGGGACTGAAGTGAACTCAACATGAATTGAGAATGGCCTACATAGTCCTGAGATGACCTCAAATCATAGTAATCCTATCCACACAAAATGTAGGGAAAAAACTAACTAGGTCCCAACAAGTTCTCAAATCTCACAAATGGCCAATCAAATAAAAATAACAATGTCAAGGTGATGTAGAAATGCATGATAAACAAGTGTTTACCCTAGTTTTCCCATAGGTGTTTATAACTAGGATACAATGAATTAGATCAATTATACTAATTTGGCCATAGTTCGTTATAATTAGTAGCAAGACTGGTGAACACTAATTTACCCCAATAGGCAATATAATCAGGCTCACATAAATAAACATGATATAGGATGAAAAATGAAAGATACCTTGTCAGATCAACTATCACATTAATTTCATAGACAATCACTGTAAGCACGGATTTGATTGATTATTGAAATCCCCTCACAAAAATTATGGGAAGAACCAAAGTAACCAAGATCAAAAAAGGATTGGATAATATGACTAAAAATAGGCTTTGGTCTAGATAGGAATGATATGGTAAAAAAAAATGGTCTTGATCTAGGATAATGATGGTTTCATAGATTGGATAAGATAGTAAGAAAGTTTCCCCCAAGTGATGGGGTGATTAGATGGGTATGCAATAATGGCAAAAGGAATGGTAAATGAAAATGGCATGGTACATGTTTTTGGTTGATGATGGTTGTTTGTTTTTGATGTGTTTGGCTTGGGTATAGTAGATGGCATATGATTTTATTATTCCTACTAAAGTGGAGATGCACATCCTGATCAGTAAATGATACAAAAATAATAATCAATCATGTTAATTTCTAGCCCACACCTCATTTGAATAGTTGTTCTATCAAGAATTGCCTACATATTTGGATGCAAAGAATGTTGTTATGATCTTCATTGGTCATTGATTTTGATTTCTTCAAGCATCGAGATAAGGTATCTTTGTAGCATATACAAAGGAAAATTCAACCATGGATGGTATATAAGGATAAATGTTGGATGATAGTTTTGATTTGGTGATGTAATGGTGGATGATAATAGAATGTGTAGTGGTTGGGTAACAAATAAAGATTAGGGTTTTTAGGCACACACAATGTTGTTGATTCCATATTTGACATAACTTTAGATGTGGCAAGGCCGAAGACTTTTGAATATTCTCTCTATAGGACCGCTAGATTTTTTTGTTATTTGGGCTTGAGTGTAGATACCATCTAATTAGGCTATAGATTAGAAGCTATTATGATTTTTTCTTTGATAATGTTTTCATCAAATAGTAAAGAACTTATGTGCTCAACTAGTGGTGCCTTAAAGAGGTTTCTACCAATGAATTTGTCTTGATTGTCTTGTAACACCTCTAAGAAAGTTTCACTAATGAACATTGACTTTGATTTTCTTCTAGTGCCTCCTAAAAGGTTTCACTAGAAGATGTTAAGTTTGAACTTTGATCATTCCCTAATACTTTCAAAAAGGTTTCACTAGGATATTGTTCTTCTTCTACATGAATGTGGTCTTGGCCTCCTTGGTGTTCTTCATCTAATATGTCACCATGGATTCAGTTTAACAAGGTATGATTCTATTAGTCCTAATCAACACTTGTAGGATATGGAGTTTCAATGACATGGCTAGGTTGTTTGGTGGTAATGGTATGTGGAATGGGAATAAAAGGGGAGTTGGTATCATAATCATAATAGAAGATACTAGTAGAACTTGTGTCAATGCTGAAGTAATCATCCTCAAAAACCGTAAAAGGATCACAAATGTATTAAAATTGATCTAGAAGGCATGCATAACTAATGTTGTAATAGCCATGAATGTATTCTAATTCTGAATCTAATTTTGACTCAAGGGACTTTAAATCCAATGGTAAGACTAATGTTGATTATGCTTCTAATGTTAAATCTGATGTTAGTCTAATAATAGAACCTAACTCTAATTATAATTCATCATCTAATGGGTACTCTATTATAATGATGTCTTATTGCATATTTGGTGTCGGATAAATGATAACTATGATGTCATGGTGGGTTTTGTAGAGAATGATTTGTCAAAGTGAGACTTCATAATGATAGGAAAAGGTCAAGAGATAACTCCTTAAAGACTGACTTGTTAAAGGGAGGCTCTTGAAAAGTAAGCATATGGTTGAGATAATGATTTTCCCAAAGGTGTTTATAATCATTAAGAAATAACTCAATAAATACTGACTCATCAGAGTGAGACTCCTTGATAATTAGTATAGGATCAATAGGCAATTCATCATAGTTTCACTTATCACAAGTGGTTGCTTCAACAAAAGCATCTTGGATTGGCTAGTTTTCTTGTCCTTGGTTTCTAATGAGTTGGAAAATACCAATTTTGAACACAACTTTATCTTCAAATGACTAGCTTGGTTGAAAATCTATTGGCTTGGTTAGGGTTGTGATATGATTAGCTGAGGTTTGGATTAGATAGGGCATTATGGAGCTTGATTTCTTGCATGAGCCAAATGATGATGTCCTGGTATATAAATGGTATGACATTGTGGAGCATGGTTTCTTGCACAAACTAGAGGATGAGGTCATGGTATAGAAATGGTAGGGTATCATGGAGCTTGGTATCTCACACAAGCCAAAGCATCCAAGTCTTCATCATAAACCATATCATCTTTGTTAGGGTTTTGAGTTAGATTGTAAGTTGGTTCTTGACATTGTTCCCCATATGGAGTATTATAGGGAGAATAATAAAAATCCCTATAAAATCTATCCCCATAAGGGTTTTTAGTTAGATTTTGTGTGGCCATTCTATCATAATTTGGATTGTACGTGGCTTTACTATAAGTGTAAGTAGTAATATCCACATCAATTAAGAAATATCCTAAGACAAAAAGTCTTTGATTTTTTTAAACTTTGAAAAACTATGTCCAATGGACAAATAGTTCAAACTTGGTCTACCTGGGTCAAAAAGGGTGGAGTTGTATCTCCAAATAATGATTTTATTATGGAGTTGTATCTCTAAAATGGTTTGTGATAAGACTTGGCATAAAATAGTCTAACATCAAATGTCTAATGTCAAATATCATACACACAAAAGGTCAAGCATCTAAATAAAAACTAGCATGTCAAAGGTGTAGGTCAAAGTATTCCAAACAAGGTCTAAACTAGGAAAGGGAAAAGAGTCTCCAGGTTTTTTGTCCAAACATGAAGTTAAAATCTAGGCTCAAATAGGCTATGCTAGGACTTTTGGCCAAATGGTGTCAAAATATAGGCTTGAAATAAAGGATTGATGTGATTTGATTTAATCTAATAAGTTTGGAAATAATTTTCACATAAACCTGACACATAAAATCAAACATAAATGTGATCAATTGGCATAAGACATAAGGCAAAAGGCACCTAGATAAAAGACTGTGTTCTCCTAAATAAAGGCATAAACAATGATGAAATCAAATATTTGTGAAAAAATAAATAATAATTTTCAAATTTGGGTAATCAATTAACTAAAGTTACATAGCCCAAAAGAGAAATATTTGTGTATTAGCCCCTATGAAGTAAGGCCTAAACATAAATCAATCAATGTTTGAATCCAAAATTTGACAAGTTTAATTGAAAACTCAATGTTGAAGACTAAGATTTGACCAAACAAGTTAGACAAGATTAGATAACATGATGGTGCATGAACAAGGTCCAAATGGCATATGTGACATGGTTTTGGTACAAGTCAAATGAGTTTTAAAATAATTCAAACAATGTAATGGCATATGCATGCTATAATGCTGTGATCAATGTTTTATTTAAAAAAAAATCAAGGACACAAACTTGATAAAATGATTTGGGTGCCATAATGGTACCCATATAATTCAATTGACAAACACACAAACATATTTAGCAAAAATTTCAAGGCACAAGTGTGGTGTAAAATATCCATCATAATGCCTCTTTAAATAAAAGAGTGGCATATAAATTAGTTTAGACATGGATATAAACAAACACATTAGTTTTATTATAAAACTACCAAACAATAAAAATATAAATGACCAAATATAACAAAGGAAATCACCCTAAATCCTATCAAGGGTGTGGCAAAGTGGGGTTGACTAAAACTAATTGGTTTTCAATTATCTAGATGGATGTCATGTCTATCAAATTTCACTTCAATAAACAAGAGAAGTAACATGCCATTTGGGTCTACATCATATGGCTTGTTTTAAAAAAGTATTGCCATTTTTATAACTACTACATTCATCGCTTGCTTAGTGTAGTGAGATGTCCAACATGCTCAAATGTCCCAATCTTAGTCTCTACCAATGGAGATGGTTTAATTTCTCAAACCACAATCCTAGTGAGGGGATATAAATTTATATACCCCCCCATGGAGATGGGTTGAAGATGATGCTAGGAGATCAAGCCCCAGGTCAAAGCTTCCCTATAGAATTTATGGGAGGTAATAAAATCCCTCTCATAAGCCAAGATGCAATGAGAATAAAAACTAAGTAAAAGACCTTTATGGTTGTTTCTAGAACACCTAAGCCATGCGGGTCTTGGGGAGATCCTTCAAAACATCTCTTTTATGCCTTTGAGACTAAGGTAATTTGTAATGAAGATGGTGTTTTTGATCCCATAAGTTCTTTATAGGGGACGGAGGGAGAGTATACATGCACAAATTCCTTTTTGCTCAAATAAATCTAACTAATAAAAAAATTATTATCTTGCATAAAACAACAACTTGGAAGTGAGTTAAATTTTAGATCTCTAAAATGAAATATTTGGTGGTGTTCTTTAGACCCTTGGACTTAAGTTGTATAATTTTTGAAAGAACAACAACAAAACTATTCAAGTAAACACCCTAAATTTTTTTTTAAACACCAAATGAAATATTCCTAATTATTTTTAAGCATCCCAAAAGAGGTTTAAAAAGATGTAATTAAGCATGGTTTGTCACTTTTAAACTAGGCCCTACAAGGAAATGGTTAGAGTGTTGTTTAGCTTTGAAGCACTTTTTCAAATGAAACAAGTAACTTTGAAAATTGAGATCTCGGGTTCACAGAGTGCAATCCCACAAATCCATAGTCCAATACCACAACTCTGTAAAACCATGATCGGTTAACACAATATCACAACTCATGGGTTAGTCAATATAAATTAACAATATCTCTACTCTAATAGATAATATCACAACTGACAAAAGAACCTTATAACTTAGAGTTTTAAAATTATTATCACTTAACCTTAATGGTCTAGGCTAATCACTAGTGATTTAACTACAATATGATGAATCAAAATGATAATATCGTAACTTATGAAATTATGGTATTCTAATATCATGACTATCAAGTCATGATATTGCAATAATGCAACTTGACCTACATACATAAAACACGTTATTCCAAAAACATAGTTAAAATGTACTATCATGACTGAATGACAAAACCACGACTGTGTCAGTTATGGGATTGTGGTCTAAAGGACAACATCACAACTCCATAATGTAAAAACCATTCTTTTAAAAAATGTGTTTTTATTCAAAATTTTCATTCTTTTTCTCCCACAATCCAAGATTCTACATGAAAATGGTTAGTAGGTTACTTCTAGGAGTTATTTGATCAAATTTATGGGGATAGGTCTCACCAGGCGTGCCGTTATGTGAACTAGGAATTTGAATCAAGAGAGAGGGTTAGATGAATTATTAGCTTAAAATGAAATCAAAATGAAAATAACACACTAACAATAATGACATATTTAGGCCTAGACACTAGGGGGAGTTTAGTAACAAACACACATATGCAAGGGACAACTAAAACATGAAAGAAACCTTCCTTCACCTTCCTTGGAGCTTTCAAATGGTTCGTAGAGTGGATTTCTCAGCTTGTGAATCAAAGAGTCTTCATCAATGGAGTCATTTGGATCCTTATATCCTTGGTACCTTTGGATTGTGATGGATTTGGCTTGGTTCAACAATTTGGCATAATAAAACTAATTCTATGAGGCTTTGGAATCATTTGTGCATGGTAACTTTACACTATCTAAATTTAAAATTATGAGTGTGAGGCCTTTTATTTCTAGATTTTTGCAATTGATTAGAATGAACCTAAACCATCCATATCAAGATGAATATGTGTGGCTAAAAATACATTCAATTTTGGAGGTTAAAATCAATAAATGCCCTCATAAATATTTGGGATAGAGAGGCATTAAAGAGAGGGCTTAATTAGATATTTGTGGTACTTATGGCTTGTGGATGCCACCTCATATAATGATGTGTTAGATGATGAAATTATTCAATATAAATATAAATTAATGAAATATTCAACAAGTTTCATGGAAATTTAACTTAATCTCTTGATTCAAATTAATTAGCCTTAAACATGATTTATCAAATTTGGTGTAAATCTTGGCAATTGGTGCACAAATTAATCAAACTAGTCAAAATGTCATATTATTGGCTCAAAATTTGAGTAGATTATAATTGGAAGGAGATGTTAGATGGGTTGGAACTATTATCTCATTTAGGATGTTGCCAACACAAAATAACAAGGATAACTATCTTGTGCAAGAAATTTGGTAGAAAAGAGGGATCAAGAGCACCCAAGTATGAAAATGTCATTTTGACTCGAATTGATATGATCAAAGTTAGCTATATCATAATATTCATTGCCCCATTTAGTTATACATTGGCCAAAATTGGCACATGTATATGACAGGTTAAACTCATTTAGCGTGTTTTAGTGTTTTTAGCCTAAATTATGTATTTTCATAGAAATTGGTTTGAAGCTTGATTGGAGGTTATTGGTGGCCAGTTTTAGGTGTCTACAATAAGTAAAAGGTCTAATTAGACTAATTATTTTTGTTAAAAAAGTGTGTAGATGATAAAAATATTTGTGAAGGTTATGAGAGCCATGTGATGTCTTGAGAGGTAGATCAAAGTGTGAATTGCATGTATGCCCTTGTGGTCATAATTCTAATGTTGAATTTATAGGTTTGATGCATGAGAACAAGTGAAGATGTGTAGATTGATTCAAAAGGTGGTTTTGGATGCCTTGCTTGTGTGTGAAGGTCTGAATGAGTGAAGAGGATTGAAGGAGGATATTTTGTAGGGTTTTCCTATTAGATTGAAAAGCAATTAGAGTTTTAGAGTTGTTCATTTCATAGATGTTATGTTGGTGCTCAACATCTTAGGCAAGTTGGTGTTTATCATCTTTAGGGGTTAGTGCTCCTTATGAAGTGGGTGATTCATTAAAGTCTCATGTTTTTATTTATCTTATGGGACAAGTAGTCCATGTTTTTGTAGGATTGAGAGTGGGTTTTTCTCCCTCAAGAGGGTTTCCCACATAGATATTGTGTTATCTTGGTTATCTTTCATGTTCATTGCTATGAGTGGGTTATTTGATTATTGATTGCTTATGGTGAATGACTAAGGGTTTGAATGATTTAGATTGAATTTTTTAAATATCTTGATTCACTAATCCACCCCCAGTGATTGTACCTCTAAAAATTGGTATTAGAGAAGGACCTTCTATACAAGTTTAACCACTTGAAGGTAATCTTAAGTATAATGACAAGTTCTCAAGTTTTATCTATTAAGCAAGATATATTGTTTAATGGATCCAATTATGCTTTCTAGAATGTAATAATGAATACCTACATCATATCCTTGGGGTTTGACACTTGGAAATCTATTTTGGATGGTATTCCATACCAACTACTCCTCCAACTAGTGCTACAAACAAGAATCTGAGTGAGAACAATTCTAAATCTATTAATACTATCATTTGTTGTATTTTAAAGACTGAGTTCACCAAGGTAATCTATTTATAATTTACCAAAGAGATTCAGGACAAATTATAGCTCATCTATGAAGGAGATTCAAAAGTTACGTTGACCAAACTAAAAACCTACCAAAGGCAATTTGAAAGTTTGTGAAGTTTGAAAAGGGATAAATTGATCTAGATAAATTTTGAGTAGTCAAAAATATGCAAATGATAGAACTAGTCTTGGATACATAGAAGAATAAAAAAGTACTACTCATGATGACTTGAAGAATTTTATGAACAAGAACAATCAAACTTTGAAGATCAAAAATCACTCAAGAAATAAAGTTGCTAATAGATGGAAGACAAATCAAATTAAACAACCAAATGTAATGAGGTATGCAAACTTTAATGGTTAATTCTACACTTGTAATTAATTTGATCACAAGGCTAGAGAATGTAGAATATGATAGACACATAATACTAAGAGGGGGGTGAATTAGTGAGCCCAGATATTATAAATTTAGTTCCAATCCTTTCCAAATCTTAATCAATCAATACAAACACATTCATGAAGCATACATATCATTCATAGTAATGAGAAAGAGAGACAATGTAAGATGAATCACATAACACATGACATATGTGGGAAACCCTCTTAGGGGAGAAAAAGTAATGAAATATATAATTGGACTACTATCCTATAATACCAAGAACTAATTTAGACCAGATGTAACTGATCAAGAAACCACCATCCTTTATTTAGTGAGACTACAATCCCGCAAAGTGCTACCACACCTGTCTAACTGAGCTAAAATAACCAAGATTTTAGCAAGTTTAACCTTGCAAGAAGGACGAAACCCCCTTAGATGTTTATTTTCCATAAAAATACCTATCAACACATCCAACTATGAACTAATGTCTTCAACACTTGATGATGGACCTTTGATTATCAGTCTTCACCTTCGCTCATACTCAAATAATAAAAGCATTATTATTCCAACATAATTATGACCTAAAAGTCATAAAAATAGTTCTCAATATATTCTAATATTCAACTCATCCAAAATTCACTCTACCCCTCATTTTCTCCACAATTCACACACATAATCCTTTCTCAAATCTCTCTTAAGTCTCACCCTCAAGTCTAGAAACCATCATCTTTGGTTTCACTATTTATAGAGTAATTATGATCATCATCATCTTGGTCAGTCAATAGGCATTAATTAACCCTTAATACATATATCATAAAAGTACATAGATTAATTCAATCTTCATAGTTTGGCCATAACATTTATGGGTCACCTTAAGCAACTACACCTTTTAATAAGGCCCTTATAGCTCTTATAGGTCTCATATGAACCCATTCACTCCTTTAGCACTTCATCAAAAAAAATAAGAACACAAAACCACCAAAAAAATTATGGCCCTATTCCATATGATCTATATGTCCCCTTTCAATTCCAACAACCAACACAGTACCCCTATTCTCAAGCACAATTCACTCAAACAACATTCTATGTATACAGTCATTATGAATGAACACAAAGTCACCTTATCAACCATTGTTCATACTATATACAAATGGTCAAACCTTTATAATTCACATAGATCATCCTCATGGAGTCTAAAACACTCACCAATAGATAATTCACCATAAAACATTGAAACAACATCTACATAAGCTCAATATCCTTCTCGGGTCACTTGTAGAAGATATACAAACACATAATCAACTTTAAACCTTAATATCTTTGACTGCACACACTTCCAAATATTTAAATTAGGTTCATTATATGTGACATGGAGTCTTATTAATCTTTTATTTTTATACCATTAGAAAATTCTACCTGGATCAAAAGTTATAGACAAAATATAGTAGATTGGTTTTTCCCTTTGTAAAGTTCAAATATTAAAATGTCAGCAGTCACAGTTAAACCTTGACCACTTTCATATCATATCATGTCCTCATTCAACTTGGCCAATGATGATCCATTGATATTATTTTAAGGAGCTTGACCTTTAACACACATTCTACTAATGCCAAACATTAAACCTTAAACATGTTGACCTCATCTCGTGTAATCTAGCAACTTTGACCTCATGCACTCCATCGATCTCTATAGATCAGTCAGGTCTTCACCTTATAATATTCATCATTTAATCTTTCTTAGAACCCTCATGATCATGACACTTTGAACCATCTCATTTATTCTTTACTTCTTGGAGAAACACGCTCTGTCAATGTTACTCAAACTTTAACTTGTGTAAAAATGACTATGGGAACCTTGCTTATCTTCTTGGAAGGCCAAATTTGCATAGTCATATATTTTACCTCGCTCACTCACAAATTATAAAATTTGGACCATATGATATCCTCAAATATTAGAATCCAAATAAGTGAAAAAATAATATTAGAACCCTCACACATGTGAGATATAATGGCATTAAAATGCTCACTCGGATTTTTCTACCACAAAGCCAACTATGTCAAAAACTTATCTGGAAGGCCATATTTGAACATGCATATCTTTTGTCATAATTTGATACTTGACCTAAAATATTAGCATAAATAAAATAGGCACAAAAATAAACAAACCCATATGATCAAGTTCTCCTGGAACATCCACACATGTGAGATATGCCACCATCAAATTTCTTATTTGGTTCTTTCTCGCCTCATGCAAATTTGGTTAAGTATGGGCAAACACCGTCAAAATGCCTAGGAGCCCAAATTTTCACTTGAATATATTTTTATGTTATTTAGTTCATGATATAAAATTTAGTACATAAAAACTAATAATAATACTAAACAAACCCATGTTACCATTTCCTCCTGACTCATCCATGCGTGGAAATGGTGATGTCATCAAACTACCTACTTAGATTTTTTGCCACTGGACCCAAAGTGTCTAGATGAAAACTATAGACAACTAGATGAATTCCATATATACACTCAATCACTCAAAGCATAGAAAAAATCTTAGGGACCTCTTTCATATAATTAAATCACCATACTCATCCCTAAACATATCTAACCATGCCAAAATAGAAGATCAACCAAGAATACTTCAAGCATACTAGGACAAACACATTGCATGCTTTGTCATTATCACATAGACTATCAAGGAACTTCATCCACTTACCAAGAAAACTCCATGACATCACCATGACATCATTGATAAATCTACAACAATCTCCCCCTTTGTCATAGATGTCAGCAACCGTCATATAACAATATACAACTCACCTTCCTTCTCTCTCTTCAAGCACTCTCACAATAAGAAATTTATTCCCCTTTAAAACAATGAGAAAGAGGGAACTAAATAATCCTAAGTACCTAAAAAGACTAAAAATAAGAGAGGACCATCTTGGAAATATTATACAAACTCCCTCTTACCTTGAGCCTACTTCTTCTTGCCTTGACAAACTTCCTCTTGCTCTATGTCAACACTCTCTTTTACCAAGCACTACAATCAATGAATAAAGAACACATAAAATATTAAAAACCTATGTATCTCACCAATAATAATATGAGAGGTGATCCCCTTAATATTTTTGAGCCATTTCACATCTTAAGCATCTTCAGAACTCCACACATCATGAAGAACCACCACATATGCTTACTAGCCTTCTCTCTCAAGCTACCACAAGAACCATCAATATAAATTCATGACACTAAAAAAATAGAAAAAAATTCTCTCAACCAACCTAAGAAATTATCCATGAAACAAAAATACCTTTCTCTTTTGGAGAAATTAAGTAAAAAACACTCTTCTTCAAACTAGGCCTATCTAGCCTCCTTGTAGCCCTACCTGGAACTTGTAGAGCCCATAATATTTAGTAGAAACATATTCAAGACTTGAAAATTTATATCTAGATAACTCTAATACTCCCCCTCAATAAAATGAATTTACATCACCAAGATCATTCTCTACAACATACTTCCTTCACAAACCTACTAGCCAATTAGCCCTCCATATTGATAAAAACTTGAATAAATTGAGAACAAAAAAACTTTCAAGTCTATGTGAATATTTTTTTGATAACCCATTTGGCCCATTAAACCTATTAATAATCATTATACCTCATATCATAAGGCAAACTAATTTTATAGCATAACCCAAAACCCTAGAATCTCAAAATAAATAAAGTCAACAAACCTCCTTCTGTTCAATGCACACTTCTAAATTTTTTTGCACACCTATAGACAACCATCACAAACTTATGGAAAATATTATATCCTTCAAACCTTTGGGATCTAAGAATTTCTATAACCCATTTTAGGTTTATTTACCCTTAAGCCAAAAATTGAGAAAATTGACGCAATCAAAAAATATTTAATTTGTCTTAAACATACCTTTAGACCATAAAAACACTTGGATCACATCACAAATAAGTGAACATACTTTTATAATCACCAAACAATTCTTGACATTGCATTAATCTCATTAAGCCACCTGAAACTACCCATTGTGACCCTGCATAATAGCTCCTTCACAGACTTCTGAAGCAAGCCCATGAACTTGTTGCTCCCCCTTAGCCAAATACCTTATCTAATTTGAATTATCATATTGAGCACACAAAATTACTTCTCCATAATAAAATATGTCTCTTAAGAAGCATAGGTAGAGACACCCTACTTCACAATGTCTTAAAACAATGTGAAACTAGGAGTTACCCATAACTCCTCATATTCCTTTTCCTCCTTGGTCATCTGATACTTGTAGTTATTCTTATTCTTAGGCTTAAGATAAGTAATATTATCAACCACTAAAACATTCACCTTTTCTTATATAATTAGATTTACAATACATGGAGATAACAAAGATTCATGACATACCCTTTTATGTATAGAATCTTTCTTACAGCTTGGAACCTCATCATTAGGCACAAACAATTGATGTTATTTCCATGATACATACTCAACAATAGTAGGATGTTCACTTGGATCCATACATACCTCAAGACTAGATTGAACCAATACCTTGGTCTTCTCTTTGAGCTTGGTCTCTTCATTCTTAACATGAGTAGACAATGAGACCCCTTATCACTCTTTAACTTTTATAGATTTCTCCACCATAGAAAATAGATTACTTGGACCTATAGTCTCATCATGAATCATACTTACCAACTTTGGCTTCCATGATTTAACTTGCCTTCTTCCTTGCACTCTAGGATCTTGATTAAACTCATTTTGTCTTGTAGACCTTTGCTTGCAGAATCTAGTAATGTGACCTCTTTGTTCACAATTTTAACACACCATAACTTTTTCAAGAAATGTATCTTTCCATATTTTATTTGGAAAAAAACTTGCAATGTGTCCCATGTCATGACAAATAAAACAACCTTATCTTTTTGAAGAAGACTCACCTTATCTAACCTTATGTCAAAAATGGTTTACAAAGTATCCCACATCAAGATAGTTAAATTACTTGATTTTGTTCACACTTTTTGACAAATGATCCCCATCATAGTTCCAAGAAAACTCATTTCTAACATGTCTCTTAAATTCTCTATCCCTCTTACCAAATTGATTACATGTGTAATAGTAACCATTGAATCTTGCATACCTTAGGGCATTTGGCTATCTGATCTGACTTATCTTCATTCTGCCAATACCTTCATTTTTTTTCTAATGATTATCCTTGTTCACATTAGTCTTCATCTTTTCTTGAGTTACATTCTTTTGTTCTTCTTCATATCCAAGACTAGTTCTATCACTATCATTATTTTGACCACTCAAAATCACATGAGATCTTTTCAAATCTCATAAATGTCTTCACCTTACTAGATGTTTTATCTAACTTAGATTTCAATAACTCATTTTCAAAAACATACCTTGATCATTCTTCTTCTTTGGATCTTAGACTTGTAGACATAGATTCTAACTTAGAATTAAAAAATGTGACAACACCTTTATGATCTCTAGAGTCTTCAACCAATATTTCCTCAAACACACTAAATTGCTTCTCATAGTCCTTGAGTTTAGATTTCATCTTCTTATTGATCTTATTTTCAATCTTTAGTTCTTCATGACCATTCATCGAATCACTCCAAGTAGAATCCTTTTGATGTGAGTAACTTTATTCCTCAACCATGAGTAGAGATTCATCTGTAGCAAGAACATCATCTTCATGATCATATTTTGAGTCACTATCTTCACTATCATCTAATGAGCTGAAATATTCTTTGGTGTAGAGACTCTTCTTATTCTTGATGAACTTCTTCTTTTTGTTATACTTTTTGAATCCTTTCTTCCTGTATGTCTTCTTGTTTTCATTTTGACCTTCACCATGCTCTTCATCATCAATATTTTCAGGCTTATGAGGGAAATTATGAGCAAAATTTCCTATCTCTCCATAATTGAAATATTTTAAGGGTAGTTTACCCTTATACTTCCCTGAGCATGTGTTCAATTTCCTAGTAATCAAAACAATTAGTTCATCCTTATCAATATTAGATATGCCATCCTCTTTGGATATCTTACCTTAAAACTTCATCTTAAGCTTCATCTCTATCTTGAAAGCTTCTTGCTTCTTTAGTGATATATCATCATTTACTCTCATCTTATATGTAGTAAGGGTGTCATGCAATGAATCCATCTTCAACTGAGTAAGATCAAGACTTTCTTCTATAGCAGATGATTTTTGATCAAAATTGAGAGATAAAGACCTTAATACCTTTTGGACTACAATAGTCTCTTCAAAATTATGTCAAAACCTTTAATGATGTTCACAGTCTCATCAAAGGATGCCACAAAATCTTCTTCCTTCACCTTGAGACTTTCAAATTACCTTCTATGAGTCTACAACTTAGCAAGCTTGACCTTTGATTCTCCTTCATAAATGATCTACATTTTGTCCCATATCTCTTTAGTAGATTTACAATGGATTACTTTGGTCAACTTAGTCTCTATAATCCCATAAGTGATAGCATTCATTTCCTTAGAATTATTCTCAAACAACTTCTTGTTTGTATCACTAAATGAAGGAGTAGTACAAACAAAATAACCATCTAGAATAGATTTCTATACATAAAAACTTAGGGACATAATATATGTCCTCATCCTTCCACTCCAAAAAGCATAATTGGATCTATTGAACATTTATTTTTGCTTAATAGAAAAACCTCCTTGATGACTACCCATATTATACATTGGATCACCTTCAAGATGTTAAGCCTTTACCAGAAGACATTCTATAATACCAATTGATAGAGGTACAATCACTAAGAGGGGGGTGAATCAATGAGCCCATATATTACAACTTTATTTCCAATCATTTTAAACTCTTAATCAATCAATACAAACACATTCATGAAGCATACACATCATTCATAGCAATGAGCAAGAGAGACAATGCAAGTTCAATCACATAACACATGACATATGTGGGAAAACCTCTTGGGAAGAAAACCCACTAGAAATTACAATTGGAATACTATCCTATAATAATAATAATAATTAATTTAGACCAGTTGTAACCGATCAAGGAACTACCATCCTTTATTTAGTGAAACTAGAATCCAACAAGGTGCTACCACACCTATCTAGCTGAGCTGTAATAACAACTAGACTTTTATCAAGTTTCAACTTATAGGGAAGCTAAAACCCCATCAGATTTTGAGCTAAAATAACAAAACATATGGACACATCCACCTATGAGATGATGTCTTCAACACCTAATGATGGACCTCTAATTATCACTCTTCACTTTCACTCATACTCAAACAATAAGAGAACTATTCTACCAAATATTTATGACCTACAAGTCATACAAATATTTCTCAATCTATTTTTCTCTTCAACTCATCCCTTTGGAACTCTACCCCTCCTTCACTCCATAATTCACACACACAAGCCTTTCTCAAATCTCTCTTAAGTCTTACCCTCAAGTTTATAAACCATCATCTTTGGTTTCACTATTTATAGAAAAATCATGATCATCACCATCTTAGTTGGCCATTAGGCATGCCTGAACCCTTAATACATGTATCATATGAATACATAGCTCAATACAATATTCATAGGTCAGCCATAGAATCTATGGTCACCCTTAGGTAGCTACACCTTTTAATAGGGTCCTTTTAGCTCCTATAAGTCTCATGTGAACCCATTCAATTCTTTAGCATTTCATCGAAAAAAAAAATAACACATAACCAATACTAAAAGCATGAACCCATTCCATATGATCTATAGGTCCCCTTTTAGTGCTAGCCACCAACATGGTACCCTTCTAACTAAGCATAATTTTCTCAAACAACATTCTATGTACATAGTCATTATGAAGAAACACACATTTACCTTCTAAACCTTTTTTCATACTACATATGAATGGTCAAAACTTCATAATGGACACAGATCATCCTCATAGAGTCTAAAACACTCTCCAATAGCTAATTCACCATGAAACATTGAAACAACATCTACATAAGCTCAATATCCTTCTCAAAACACTTGTAGAACATATACAAAAATATAGTAAACTTTAAACCTTAATATCTTTGATTGTAAACACCTATAGATATTCAAATAAGGTTAATTAGATTCACCATGGAGTCTTAGTAATCTTTTATTTTTATACCATTAGCAAATTCTTCTTGGATCAAAATTTATAATCAAAATATAGTAGACTAGTTTTTCCCTTTATAAAATTCAAATATTTAAATGTCAATGGTCATAGTTAAACCTCAACCACTTTGCAATCATATTGTGTCCTTGCTCAACTTGGCCAATAATGCTCCATAAATATTATTATAAGGATTTCAAACTTTAACACATATTCCACCAATACCAAATGTTAAACCTTGAACACATTAACCTTATCTTGTTCAATCTAGAAACTTTGAACTCATGCACTCTGTTGATCTTTACAGATCAATTAGGTCTTTACCTTATAATGCTCATCATTTAATCTTGTTCAAAACCCCTATGATCATGAAACTTGGAACCATCGTGCTAATTCTTAAATTCTTTGAGTAACTCACTCCATTTTTTTTGCTCAAACTTTAACTTGTGCAAAAATGACTAAGTATGGGAACCTTCTTTATCTACCTGGAAAGCAAACTTTGCATAGTCGTATCTTTTACCTGGATCACTTATAAGTTATAAAAATTAGAAAATATGATCTCCAAACATAGGATAATCCAACCATGTGATAAAATTCTCCTATAACCCTCACATGTGTGAGATATAATGACATTAAAATGCTCACTCAAATTTTTCTACCACAGAGCCAACTATGTCAAAAACCTTGTCTAGAAGCCCAATTTTGAACATGCATATCTTTTGTCTCACTTTGGCGCTTGACCTAAAAATTAGTGTAAATAAAATAGGCACACAATTGAACAAACCAATATGATCAAATTCTCTTAAAATGTTCACATGTATGAGATATTTGACCATCAAACTGCTTACTTGACTCTTTCTTTCCTCATGCAATTTTGGCTAAGTATGGGAAAACACTATCAAAATGCATGGGAGCCCAAATTTTCACTTGCATATATTTTGATGTACTTCAGTGCATGATATGAAATTTAGCACATAAGAATTAGGAACAATAATTAACAAACCCATGTGACCATTTCCTCTTGACTCATCTACATGTGTTAATGTTGACATCATCAAACTGCTTACTCAGATTTTTTACCACTGGACCCATAGTGTCTAGATGAAAACTATGGACAACCAAATTAAGTCCACTTATACAAAAAATCACTTAAAGAATATAAAACATCTTAGTTACTTCTTGTACATCTTAAATCACCATACTCATCCCTAAACATCTCTAACCATACCAAAACAAAAGATCAACCAAGCATACTTTAAGCATACTAGGACAATCACATTGCACACTTTGTCATTGTCACATAGACTATCAATGCAATTCATCCAATCACTAAGACACCCCCATGACATCACCATGAAATAATTGATAACTCTCTAATATAATAAATTACAAGAACATATTTTCTTGGAACTATGAATGAAATCATCAATTAAGTGCTATGAGTCAAAGTGAGTGCTATAGTTGTCATGACATAGGACACATTGCAAGATTTTATCCTTAAAAAGTAAGACAATCTGAGTTTATATTAAGAAGAGTGTTTTTCTATAATTTTATAGAAATTTATCACATTTCTATGTTCTACAAACAAAGGACATCAAGTTAGAATAAGTCATTTTAGGCTCCTAGAGTGCAAGGTAGAAGGAAAGTTAAGATATGGAAACCAAAAGTGGAAAGTATGTGCTATGATTAGTCTGTAGATCAAAGTGGACCATTTTACATGGTAGATAATGGTACAAAGGTTGAATATAATTAGGATATATCATTATCTAATCATTTTGGGAATGAAGAGAATATAAGTGAACATCTTGATGCTGTTGAGCAAGTTTCCTATAAATAATATCAGTTAACAATGTCAAGTGTTGATGCTTTGAAATGTGAGACTGATACTTCAAGTAAAAGGTATGTCAAGAATATTTATTTTCTCCTTGTATTATCAATATGATCCTAGAAAAAAAATCAAAGTGATAAAGAAGATAAACAAGTTGATTCAGTCAAGCAAAATAAAAAGAAGCATCATTAGTTCAAGTTATCCAAGAAGGAGAGAGAATATGAGGAGTTATGGGTAACTCCTGGTCTCACATTGTTTTATGACATTGTGGGTTAGGGGTGCTTCAAGGAGATACTTTTCATAAAAAGGAATCATAGTGTATGCTAGTTGAATTTTGGTTGATATTGTAGGATAAAAAAGGTCATGAGAAGATATGCTTGTTAAGAGGGAGCAATGAGTTTTATGTAACTAATCTAAAGTGTTGTGATGGAATGATTTAAAATATATATTCAGGGACAGTGATCTTAAGGTCAAATTTTTGGTTAATCTTTGATGGATGGTCTAGTTGGTCAATATGGTGAATAATGAAGATGTGTATGTAAGGTCTACAAGTAGGGAATGGAGATTTATAGGTGTCTATTAAAGGATGGTGATTTGTCAAAATGTTTTATTTGCATAGAAAGATATGTTGATCCTTTTCTATTTTACTCAATGTGTGTTTAGGGTTTTTGGTCCTGAAGATAATAACTTGTCAATTTTTGTTGCTTAAATTGATTAATCAAATATTGAAAGACTGAAGACAAGGTTGATACAGAGGATGAGGAGAATGTGTTTTCATATTGTTTGTATCATGAAGAAGGTCTTATAGTTTTGTATATGACAAATTGTGTTTGTCATGGAGTGTAAAGTGTTTTGGAGATGAGATTGGTTTGAAAAGGTTCTAAACCATGATGGCTTGCAGAGAATAAAGGGAAATTATTTTGAGATCTATATGAGAGTTATTCATGTCTACTTCAATTGTTTAAGTTGATCTAATAAATATATGATATCTATTGGGGGTTTTATAAGGATATTGACTAAGTGTGGATAGTGTTAAAAAGTTGTTGGCAAATCTAGTTCATTAAGAAGTCTTTTTAAAGATATCATGATCCAGGTGGAGTGTGGAGTTAGTGGGGTATAAATTAGATAGTTTGAAAGGATTGAAGAGCTATGCATGATGCGAGGTGGAACATATGTGAGATGTTACATTCATGGTGGAGATATAAAGAAGCTTGATACATATGTGAACTCAAGCATGTTTATATGATAACTTGATCAAAACAAGTCAAATGCTTTGAAAATCTATTTAATCCTCATGCATAAACAAAGGGGAAGATTTTTAAATGATTAGTTCTCAGGATTAGAGGATTGTGTAGTATAATTTGAGAGAGAAGGTATGAAGGAAACTATGTTGATTCATCATTGTTGTAAATGGTATGAAGATGCTCAAAAGGGTGCCTAAGCTCAAGTGACTTAGGGGGAGTCCTTCTTAATGTTTACAAGGTAAGTTCATGTATTTTCTGATGTTCATAGAAGCTATGTATGAATAAGAGTGTAGCTCAAGGTAAGAAGAGGTATGCACAATGTTAGGGGGAGTCTGTATCATCTATTAGAGGTGGTCCTTTCCTATTATTAGTCCTTGAAGTCTTTTTAGGTCTATAAGATTAGGAGTTGAGCCCACTTTATCAGTATGTTAAAGGGGGAAAAAGTAATTAAAGAGAGAGATAGAGTCTAAGCATAAGCTTTATATTGGTGTTTGACATCAATGACAAAGGGGAATATTGTTTAAGGTTTTTCAATAATGTCTCCAAGGTGACCAAGGATGTTGATGAGGTGTCATGTGGGCTAGAATGAAAATGATAAATTATGCTTCAGTGTTCTTGCATAGTTCTTTAGTGTTTGACTTGGATAGGAAAATGATGGATGATATTGATGGTATGGACATTTTTCAAAGAGCCTATGGGGTGTTATGAGTTCTTGGAGTGCTTTTGGAAGTGAAAAGGAATTCATTAGATTAGTCATATGAAGGTATAGGTTCAAGTAGTTATCTTGATAGATAAGGTTGAGTGAGCATATTGATATTGTTGAGCATAGTCATTTGATGTCTTAGGTTGTCATTGATGTCAAAGAGAGCATGTGGTACTAGTGAATGATTGAAAAAAAATTTGTGTTTGATATATTAGAGAGATATGGCACATTTTCAAGTTTATAAGGATAAAGAAGAAGTTGTGAGGCATCCATAGATGTCTTGGTGAAATTATGGTGTGCCATTTGATCATTTGGAAAGAGAAACATGCATAATCTAGATTAAGAGAAGTCAGACCATCACTGCATGTCATGTAAGTATGAGTGATCTAAAAAGTTTGTACATTTTGTGTAGGTAATTATAAATTCAACATTGGTCAAATATTTTCATGGATATGTTGTCTATAGTGCCAGGAAGGTACTCTAAATATTTGGACTCTTGAAGTATTTTCTAGCTCAAGTTATAAACCTTCAAAGTCATTCTTATAGACTATGATGTGCCATAGACCATCAAGTTTAAATATGTTGAATTATAGGGTTAAATAGTCAAGTAGATCTAAAAATGAGCATTCATCATCTAGATTGTGATCTAATGGTGCACATGAAGTCAATATGTCAAAGGTTCCTAAGATTACACGTGCTAGTGACATGTGTCTCAATCCTAATGATTTGATAAAAGATAAATAACACATATGTGTTTGTATCAATGGAGATTGATGATGTGGTTAAATTAAAATATTTAATACTCATAAGACATATGGGACTACCAAGTGGTGCAAGAGTGGGGATTGACAACAATGTGCTCAGAAGGCATGTGAGGGTGCCAAGTGTCTTAATCACAGAAGCGTAGATCAATGATCAATGGTGAGTGTTAAAGAGTTAAAGTAAAGATAATCCTAAGGAGGTAAATAGAGTTAATTTTATCTAGTTTTTATGGAGCACAAGATGAAGACACATGTCTAAAATATTTGCATTTACCAGTAACTATTTTTATTTAAAATTAATAAAGGAAAAATTGGTGTTGTATTTTTTTCTTATATATTTTGATCTAGGATGAATTTATCAATGGAATAAAAGGAATATTTGAAGAGTAATTAAAATAAAATCCATATAATCTATTTAAAATTTTAATATTTTATAGTCAAAGTTATTGAGCTCCAAAGTTGACTATGTGTTTGACCATGGTCTGTAAGTGATCTGAGAAGGATATTTGAGTTGATTTTGATAGTGTCTTGATGTTTCAAGATGAGATAAATATTGGAGAGTGTTATAGATTCCATGAGGAACATATTTATTTATTTTATAGGTTTGAAAAATCCATATTTAGTGTGAAAAATTACTTATAAGTTGACTATGTTTATTCAACACACTAGTAATTTGAGTGACCATCTTACAGAGGTAAGTTTAATATGTTATAAGTAGAGTTGAGGAAGAAAATGAGTATGAATATGTTGTATAAGTCTCAAAGGAATATAATAATTAATTTTTTTATCATTATATGCCCATGATTAGATATAGATAATCAAAATAGCTTGACTATATTTTGACTATATATGACAAATCTGAGTGGTCATTGTGAGAGAGTTGATTTGAGTGCTTAGAGTCTATGTTAAAGTGTCTAAGGAACATGAAAGTGTTGAATAGGTCCTAAAGGTTTCACACATGTGATACAATCATATGGATATGTGAAATATTTGAGTAGTTGCTTCAAAATTTGAGACTGTGTTTGAAGGCCTAAAGAACAAGGTGACCTAATTGGTAGGTTCAAGTGTTGAGTTGGTGTTCAAGGTGGCATGGACCCATGAAGGAGTGAGAAATGGGATATTAAATATATTTTTTATGTGTTTGAATCATTGGTAAAGGATGAAGGTGGTCCATGTAGTCTCACATGTAATGTGTGAGTATGAAGGCGTAATTGTTTTGGGTCTCACCAAGACCTAATGGTGGTTTGGGGATAATAAGGTAATGACCAACCTATTAAGAGTCTAGTTCTCACATGTAATGTGTGTATGGACTTATGTTAAGTGTGGTTTAAATATGTAAATCATATTAGATGACCAAGTTGGGTTAAAGGAAGAGAGTGGTATAAGTATAGGGTGATTTAATAATTTTAGGAATATTGGTGTGTTATTCCTAATTTAGTTAAAGGACCTGAGTAGTTAAATTAGTAAATAAATATGCTATAATTAATATACTAATTTTTGTAAATTATATTGCAATTTTTATCTTTCTAAAAATAGTAATAAGAGGGAGAAAATAAGACTTAGCAAGAAACTGGTTGATATGATTAAGATAAGGTCTAAGATTCACTATGCAAGACTGAGACACTATCACAAACTGAGATCTGACCTTCATTTTATGATTGGATAGGAGAAAAAAAGTGAATAAGAGTGGCACCAGTGCTATATTATACCTCTACCATTGTTTTCCTAAGGATTTGAGCTTTTTAGGTTTTGTTTATTAGGTCTTTGTGACCCTGTCCATGAAGTTTCAATCGATAAAAGTCTATAGAGTTCCTTGTAGAGAAGATTTTATCTTAAAACCCTATACTCCATTATGATTTGAACAATTTTGAGAAAGAGGGGGGGGGTTAGCATGTGTAATATTCAATTAATTTCTATCTACACCTCTTATATGGGCACACTGTCTACATACCAATACTCTAAAGATGGATCAAGCCATATGTAGTTCTCCCACTTGATGTGCTTTGTAAAATAAAGTGTATGAATATGAAAAAATTATAATCTAGATGTACTAGAGGTGGCTAGGGACTGGTGCAAGGATTTGAAAAAGCTTGTAAGTTTATTGGTTGGATGTATGCAAAGAATATGGAAGATTACTTGAATAGTCTTGCTTGTATTCTTGCTTACTTAGTGATATTTGCCAAATCTTTTCCAAATGATCTTTGAATGGGATTTTATAGGGATATATTAGTCATGTGCTAAATTTACTCACATTAGGATGACAAGGAGAAGGATGGTGAACCAGAAGGAATTTACCATTAGGGCCAAAATTGCACTTGGATAAGAGCACCAAAAGTAGATAGGAGTGGCACCAATACTATAGTCCAAGTGTGGCACTATTGTCCTAAGCTGATAAGACTTGGGAGGATGGATTAGTCATGGAAAAAGGTGTTTAGCTGAGCTAGGATCAAGTATGGAAGGCTTTAGATGACTCAAAATTAGTGAAAATATGCCTATGAGGGTCATGAGAACAAGCAAAAGGGACCTAAGGGTTAGGTGTCGTTAGCCATGCTCAAGTTACCAATTTTCACATTTTATATGACTACATTTTCCTCCCCTTTATTCTAGTGATGTAACAAACTAAAATAATAGGATAATATAAAAAATATAAAGTGTACTTAAACTTACCTTCAAGGGTGAAGCTCATAAAGCTGTATGATGCTGGGTGTGCATATAGAGAGCACACTGTGAAGTATGAATCTGTTGTGATGCTAAGTGATGTTGGATGATGTTGAGTAATGTTGGATAATGTTGTACCAAGAGTAATATCATGAATGGAGCTGAGTTCTCAATTCATCAATAGTGGCTCAAAAATGTAAAAGCTGGCCCTTTGGATCCATCATTACCCACTAAGTGAAGCTAAGTGATCATGTGTGTGCTAATCGATGTTTAGAATATGTGTCCAATCCCTCTAATTAGGTGGCTCAAGAATACAAAGGCTAGCTAGTCATTTAGCTCCATCATTACCCACTAAGTGAAGCTATGAACTGATACTAGTATGAAATGTGTGTCATATGAGATGGATTTTGAAGCCCATGAATGTTCTATAATCTAATAATGTTGGTATGGATAGCCAAATGTATGCTAGAAACTAGGCCACTCTTGGCCACTCCAAAAGATGGAGATTAAGCTTGTATAAAATCCAATCCAAAATGTGGAGGTTAGGCTTGTATGAAAGACACTCTAAAAAGATGACAACCATCTCCATATGGAATAAGGCATGTAAATATTGAGAATGCCTAGGTAATGCTGAACTCAAAAAGAAAAGAAAATAAATGTACCATGCACATTACCTCTAATCACTGGTGTCTGAAACATGGATTTTGATTTGGAAATTATACCAATAGCTATATCTAAAATTGGAAGTGAGAGTCATCATGTTGTGCATAATTCCCCTTATATGTGGCTTTTTTAAGCCAAAGTGTACTAAAAATGTTGATTTTGAACTGGTCTAACTATGCAAAACTATAGCTAAACTTATGTTTCTACCTACTTTTAGAAAGTTTAGTTTTTTTAATTTTTAGATAGGATTACCAAAAATGGATAGTAGTGGCATTGGTGCTATAGTCCAATCTTGGTGTTAGTGTCTTGAGCTAAATTTAGTAACTATTCTGACATTTTCACTGTCTACCTAGTTTGTTCTAACTATTTTGATGTTTGATTGATGTTTTATGTGTCTTAAATGCTAGATTTTTGATTTTTAGGAGATTTGATCTCTATGACAAAACCCTTGTTTGTTTCCCCCTCTTATGAGGGTAGGAATGAAGAGCCTGTAATGACTACCCTTAGAAGAAAGATCCCTGCAAGTGTGTTATGCTACAAAGATACATGATATATCAATGATAATTGATAAGATATCTCAAGATATAACATGGTTTATAATGAGATATTTTTATATCAATAGGGATATGCCTATATAGGTATAATAATGTAATAACATGCATAATTTACTTAACTAGAACTAAAAGTCTGGCTAGTTGTTAGTTTTTAGTTGTCATGGAGGAATGAAACATCATGTCCATCATGGCATCTAATAAAGTAAGAAAAATGCATGATGTGGATAATGGAATTGTAAACAATCAGAAGCAAACAAGAAACAATCACACAAGGAAAGAAGAAAAAAACATACAAGGATGGCCAAGGGGCCAAAAAAATAAGGGATATAGGCACATATCACTCGTACCTAGAAGGCAAGCATATAGGACATGTTCAAATGGCATATATACATATAATTGAAACAAGAAAAGTTGGCATGGAAGCCATAATCACATAGAAGATTACATGCAAAGGACATTGGCAAATGTCCTAAGGCACACACAAGACATAGAAGCAAATGACATTGGCAAATGTCCTAAGGCACATAAATGAGACAATTAGGAATTGAGAAATGAAATCATATCTAATTAAGCAAAGCAAGAAAGGAAAGCATGTAAATACTAGAAATATAATCACACCTAACTAGTCAAAACAAGAAATAAAAGTATGTAAGACATGTTAGTACAAGACTAGTTATATGCTATCAAATACACAAGTGCTATATACTAGTGAGTGTTGATGGATTAATCTATGTAAGCTAGTAATTAAAGTACATCAACATGATAACTAGAGTGTGTGGTGTAGGAATGACATAACCTAGATGGTGTATTCATGTAGAATATTCCCCCAATGGGTATGTATATCAAAGTATGTCTCGATGTATAAGTAGGATGCCCCTTCACTAGGTGGAGTGAAGCAATCAAGGATCTAGATGTCACTACACACACTCAAAGAAGATCAAGTGAAGCATGGTAATGTAGATAAATTGAAAAATAATAGCATAGAACAACAAATGTATGTCTAACATGATAGTAGAAATGTAAAACATGGATGATGCATATAATCACAATATTTTTGGTGTTTTAAATTATTTAAATGTTTTTGTATTTAGAAATATTTGAGATATGTACAATCAATCACAGGAAGACTATGTACAAGAATTTGAAGAGAAGCTATATACAAGTAAAATAGGAAGGGATGATACTAACTGATGAGTCTCATGGGAGACTCCCTATCATGGTGTCCTATATCAATGAGAGGAATCATGCATGATCATGAAACATGATAGAAATGCCAAAACTATGGCTCTGAAAGCTATATATGCTATAAATAATCTAAACTCTCTGAAGTAGAAATAATGTGTGGGGTCCCTCTATATATCTAAGAAGTGATGAAATTTTAGGGCTCTTAGGGACCCATTTGGTATTAGGAGAAGCTCTCTAAACATGTGCTCTATGAGTAAATTCATGAGATCTCAATGATACTACCCTGAGTGTGAAAACTGTAGCTAGAAGCTATCTAAAATATCAAAGATGTGGATGTGTATGAACTCTTTATGTTGGCAATGGTTTCCTCAATTGTGTTTGAATAGGAACTAGAGGAAAAATTATAATTGGTGGAGAAACTAGGATTGGAGGCTGAACTAAAATTGGTGACTGCAAAGTAGAATATGGATTTGAAGTGGGGAGTGATAAATCATATGGAACTCCACTAACTGTAACAACCTAATTATCATAAATGAATTTCATTCATCTATGAACTATAGAAAGTACTATTTAATTTTTTTGGATCCGTGGTCGACCAAGTAACATATCAAAAACTCATACATTGGAAACTATAGTGAATGGTGTGTCCACATGTATTGGGTTAATCTATAGAGGAAGTATGATGTCACCCAATGAAATCTATATGTACCCACTAAATAAATTGATAACTATGTCCATCGAGGTAATATCCTATTCTGAATATTCTAAATGCTACAATAATGTCATAGTGCACATGTTCACATTGGATCCATTATCTATGACAACACTATGAATAGGATGATTATGAATGTAAGCTCTAATAAAGAGTGCATGATAAGCTGAATCATCTTCAATTATCTCCTACTTTGAGAAGGAGATGGAGGGTCTAGCTAGAACTCTGGAATTGTATACACCAATCATGTTACTTAAAGAATGTGTCTCAACTTAAAGTTCCCTATATGTATTTGGTGGTGGATGTGCATGATATGTATGGTGAACCCCTAATGTATGTTTTAGAAAGGGATCTGAGAAAAATTTCAAAGCTTTATCCTATGTTTGCTTTGCTTGAGGAGGCTCAAATAAAGTGCCAATATCAATATGATTTCCATCTATCAAATCTTGTATCTTGTGTCTCAAACTAATACATATGTTTATTGTATGGAATGGCTCCCTATGAAACTCACAAAATGCATGATGATCATATCCCTGTGGAAGAGGCTTTGTTGGGTCAACTTCTTGAATAGGAGGGAAAGATATGATATTACATTCTAATAGTTGCTATAAAACTTTGGCTAGGCAAACTGGTAGATTGGTGAAGGCTCACCAAGGAGGTGATGATAAAACCACTCACTAAGGGGGATTGAAAGCTACATTAGCTATTAGTTAATTCTGACTCTTGCTATCATTGGCCTTGAATTTATATGGGACTTTGATAGTACTCTTATTTATTATTTTTGAGATACTTGTATACTTGAGTTTGCCTATAAATTAGTTTGAATTCTCTTTCCTTTAGTGTGTGACACAATTCAATGAAGGAAGATAATCTTTTGAGCATGATTGATTCATGCAAAGATGGTAGAAGACTCTATTTGAAGAGATCTTGTAACTCTTAAACGACCATGGGACTAGTCATCTTAGCCAAAATAGTCTTATAGTGGAGAACATAATCTATGAGATGCTCATTTGACCTTTGTTTCTATTATGTAACTTGCGCATATGAAACCTTATCAAAAATGTTAATGCTAAAATGAGCTAGGAACATGTTAGCTAAAGGATTGAATGCATTAACCGATGGATTTGGTAGTCTCTAGAACCATTGTAAAGCATAATTCTTTAGGTTTCATGGAAATATCTTGGTAATCAGCTAATAATTTGGTACATAGTCCAAGAATGATACATGAAAATATCTCAAATGTGTCTCTAGATCACCCTTCCCATCATATAAAATGAGCTTGGGTTGAACAAAATCTTATGGTAAGGGTGTAGAAGCAATGTGACATACCAATGGTGTATGTAGTAGAGCAAAAGAATCCATAGCCTATGTAGGTCGAGAGGTACCTTGCTCAAATGTAGAACATTGGATTGAAGAGATCTTATCTCTTACACAAGGGATACCACATCAAGAGACAAAGATGTACTAGCTATAGTTGGTGGCATAGAGGTAGGTTGGGTTGTTATAGGGGGTTGTTGAGACATAGTTCACCCCATAGTATCATTTGCATCTGGTTACTCTATGGTTTGAGAATATTGACCATTATTCACTCATTATTGTTCTTATAGTATTTTAAGCATGCCATCTTGCATGTTAGGGTGTTTAGTTAAGAGTTCTTCTAGTTCTCTTTTATCATTTTTGTTAAAACTGATATATTAGGCCATTGTTAAAGTAGGAAAATAATTTGAGATTTGATTGATTTTATTACAATAATTTGTAATAAGCAAAGTGTTGGAGAAGGAAAATACTGAATATAGGAAATGTAAAGTCCTAAATACAATGAATTAGAAATTGCGTAAAAAGGATACAAAGCTCACAAACATGTAAGGTGATACCTCAAGAAGTAATGGGACCTAGTATATTAAACTAGGGTTTTGAAAAATAGTTATTTTGAGATTTACTAGGAAATTTTGAAATTTAAAGTGAATTTTTGAGTTAGATATGCAAGTAAAAAATCAAAAATTTATAGGGAAATTTATGATTTAATGGGACTTAGTATATGCAATTAGGGTTTTGAAAAATAAATGTTTTTGAAAATTACTATTGAATTTTGAAGTGAATGTTTGATTTTAATATGCTATTAAAAATTCAAAAAATTATTGGAAAATTACTGGGAAAATACTGGGACCTTGTATGGATAACTAGGGTTTGAAAGAAATTTATTTTAAAAATACTACAAAATTTTAAAATTTAATGCTAATTTATAATTTTACTATGTAGGTAAAAATTTAGAAAAATAAAAAAAATCGGTAGTAAATTTACCCTAGAGTTTCTAAGGGTTTTATGCACAAACAAGTTAAGTCAAGTTCACCAAATGATTTAATAATTTTAGAAATATTAGTGTATTATTCCTAATTTAGTTAAAGGGTCCGAGTAGTAAAATCAATAAATAAATATGCAATAATTAAACTACTAATTTGTGTAAAATATATTGTAATTTTAACCTTTATAAAAATAATAATAGGAGCAAGAAAATAAGAGTTAGGTAGAAATTGGCTAATACAGTTGAGACAAGGTCTGAGATTCACTATGCAAGACTGGGACACTATCAAAAATTAAGATCTAACCTTTATTTTATGATTGGATAGGAGCACCAAAAGTGGATAGGAGTGACACTATAATTGTAATCCACCTCTACTATTTTTGTCTTGAGGATCTGAACTTTCTGGGTTTTATTCGCTAGGTTTGTGTGACCCTATCCATGAAATTTCATTTGTTGAAATTTTGTAGATCTCTTTGTAGAGAATATTTTCTCCTTAAACCTTATACTTCATTATGCTTTGACCAATTTTGAGAAAGGGGGTGTTAGTGTGTGTAAGATTCACTAAATGTGTATCCATACCCCTTGTGTGGGCATGTTGCCTACATACCAATAATCTGAAGAGGGATCAAGCCATATGTAGTGATCCCACTTGATGTGCTTTGTGCAATTAAGTGTATAAAGATGAAAACATGCTAAACTAGATATATTTAAGGTGGCTAGGGATTAGTGTAAGGATTTAAATAAACTTGTAAGTGTATTGGCTAGCTGTATGTAGAGAATAAGGAAGATTGCTTGAGTAGTCTTGCTTGTATTATTGTTTTCTTAGTGATATTTTCCAAACCTTTCTAAATGATCTTTGAATGGGATTTTATAGGGATCTATTGGTCATGGGTTGAATGTAATTATGTTAGGATGATAAGGAGAAGGATGGGGAACCAAAATAAATTTACTTTTGGGGCCAAAATTACACTTGGATAGGAGTTCCAAAAGTGGATAGGAGTGTCATTGACACTATATTCCAAGTATGACACTATTGTCCTGAGTTGATAGGACTTGGGGGGATGGATTAGTCATGGAAAGAGGGGTTTGGCTCAGTTAGGATCAAGTTTGGAAGGCTATAAATGACTGAGAATTAGTGAAAATGTTCCTATGAGGTCATGAGAGAAAGAAAGAGGGACCTAAGGGTTGGGTGTCATTAGCCATGCTCAAGTTACCAATTTTCACATTGTATATGACTACACAAGGTCTAATTGGAATAATTGTTTTTTTTGAAAAATTGTGTAGATGAGCATAAGATTTTTTAAGGCTGTGAGAGTCATGTGGATGTCTTGAAAGGCTGATCAAAGTGTAGATTACATGTATGACCTTGTGGTCATAATTCTAATGTTGAATTTATAGGTTTTATAAATGAGAACAAATGAAGGTGTGTAGATTAATTCAAATGGTGGTTTTGGATTCTTTGATTATGTGTGATAGTTTGTTTGAGTGAATATGATTTAAGGAGGTTATTTTACAGGGTTTCTCCATCATATTGAGAAGTAATCAGAGTTTTGGAGTTGTTTATTTCATAGATGTTGTGTTGGTGCTCAACATCTTAGGCAAGTTGGTGCTTGTCATCTTTAGGGGTTGGTGCTCCTTGTGAAGTGGGTGATTCATTAAAGTCTCATATTTGTATTCATCTTATAACATAAGTAGTCTATGTGTTTTTAGGTTTGAGAGTGGGTTTTTCTCTCCCAAGAGGATTTCCCACATAGATCTTGTGTTATCTTGCTTATCTTTCATACTCATTTCTGAGTGGGTTATTTGCTTCTTGATTATTTATGGTGATTGACTAAAGGTTTGAAGTATTTAGATTGAAGTTTTGAAATATCTTGATCACTAATTCACCCCTCCCTCTTAGTGATTGTACCTCTAACAAATTATTTTTATGCATATAAATTTTTTAAATCTATTGTATGTGTAGGGTCACTAACAATTTCCTCTGTTATTCTCCCAATCATTCCATCTAGCCCATCCTCTTCAATGATGTTCTCCTTGTCAAGCTCTGAGGGTAGGATCTATCCTACATCTACCTCACAACATGTATGTAGTCTGAGTCATCATATATATCAACCAATTATGCAAAACTAACAAATATACATCCTCAATGTATAAAATAATAAAATACAACTACCACATCATGTATACTAATCAACAATATCACTGTCCCATACTAGTATATGTCATAAAAATCAAATCAAAGCAATAATAATTAGATAATAACCATAATAATCCATGGATTCAAAGGCTATAAATCATAGGATGAAATCAGGATGTGGCATACATAAATAAGAGTGATAGAGGATGAGATATAAGACATTATTTATGCCTACATTATCATAATTATTCTATTTCTAGCCCCCGTAGGTCTATAACTCTATGTTCTAAACTAATTGGATTTTTTCCCACTAAATTTTGATTTCAAGGTGATATTCGAATAGGTTTTTAATCTTAGAGTTAAAATTAGCTAAAGAGTCTCATCATAACACTTAGTAGTCCCATAAGGTCCTAGAGTTGCAATCCTATGTTCTAATACGAAAATGTAATAACCTCCTTAATAGAAATAAAAAAATGTGCCATTTTTTTAATGTCTCCATTCAATCTAACAAGAGGAGAATGTAATTAAAATCTTAAAATCATTTGAATTTCAAAATTATATGGAGTGAAATCATTTAAGTGAGATAATGAAGTTAATAAAAATATGTCTCGAATGAGAATTAGATGGAATTGAAGTGAGATAGTGACATTGATTAAATCTATTTAAATGAGTACACCAAAATTGTTTTAACCATGTGTATTATTTTTTCTATATAAATTCAATAAAATAATGGTATATGTCAATGGTGTGTTAGTGTCTTTATTTAAATGCACACCACATTTTACAAAGCATACAAAATAATAATTACTAAATTTTTTGTTCACATTTGGATATTAAAGAGAACAGACAAATAGTCATACTTTTCAACATCATTCTAATGTTAATTATGGAGGTAGACACATTATATTAATTAGAACATGATAATTAAGTAAAGGTTTGATAAATTCCACACATAATAATTAAAATATTCTAACAACAACAAACAAAATATAATAGAGATCATAAAACATAATTTAAATGTAAATAGTTGAAGCAACTTGTAAATAATCACTCAATAGAATAAATTATTAATGTGGAGCTTTCATATAATTTAATTTAACATATATACACGACTAAGACCCAATAATTCCATAATAGTTATAAGAATTTATGAGATTTAATTATTGGTGGTCTTCTCATGCATAACAATGAATATATGGTAAGTCCACGTCAACTTTAATATAAATAAGGGTGCTATGCATCGAGTCCCTACAAAAGCTGAGAATAGTTTTGAAATTTGATTTGAATATTGATCATAGAGAAAACATTTTTATCAAGCAAAATTATTTAAGAATAGTTATGATGCCATTGAACTACTATGATAAATTGCCCCATAGTAACAATATTTGTTGTTAACACTACCTACATTCGTACATGTGGAATGCAATTGGACCATGGTTGTCAACAAATTAGCAATCTAAAAATGCGTGTTTGGTTTGGAGGATAGAATGTGTACTCATTTTTTAAATATTAATTCCTTATCAACAATAGTCAATTTAACACAACCAAAATGCATGCGTGGCTTAGAGGATAGAATGTAATGTCATTTTTACATTATTAATTTTTCCTAGTCTAGTTTTTTTATATAAAATAGAAGAATAAATTCTTTGTGATCTGGGTCTCTTGCTTAGAGCCTATAAATACTTGTTTATGTAATCTATAATGAGCTTTTTTTTAAATCTCTCAATGTATTTATCATAAAAAAATGTTTATATACAGTGAAATTATTTGAAGTATAGTTATGCCATTGTCAATAGCCATTGGAACATTATTTCACATTATTGTTTGATGAAAATTAATATGCATCTAAATCTAATTTATTGGGAGTTAAAAATGACCAAACCATAGCTAATTAGTATTTTTTTATAAAAATAAATTTAAATGGAAGAAAGACACAATAAAATATTTTAAAGTCATTTACAACATATTTATTTGAGAGAATGAACTAAATTGAAACTATAGAAGTTTAAATATGAAAAAAAACTTTAAGAAAAGATAATTGGTTGGTTAGGGATTCATTATGTACGTGTTGTGATTTTTTTGGGTTTAGATTTCTATTTATTAGTTGGAGGAGCGAGTATTAACATAAGTATATGCATAGGTAGATGCAAATCATATGATAATCAAGAATTAAATGAATCAACATGTAACCCAGAATGCATCATCTTATCTTTATATCAAAAATGGATTTAAAAATATTAGATAACATGTTCACATTTCAAGTTTATTACCTATTTTGAATGCTAAATTATCAATGCATATTATAGGTACGCCTTTCACTTTGTGAATACAAAGAAAAAAATTAAAATAAAACCAATTACCAATACATTTTAATTTTCAAAAAACTTGTCATCTTGGTAGCATAAAATATATTACAATAATCAGCTTGATAAAATCATCAAAAAGAATTGACTAGTTCAAATAACCAACTCATTGATTGTCAAGCAACCCAAGTCACAGGGTAAGCAAATCACTAATCAAAACTAGTTATTTTAGTGGATAGTTTATTTAAAAAAACATTGGAAATAGATATAAATATTAATATTAAGAATAAAAAAGGTTACAACAAGATACTACTTATAATAAATAATTATGGCAACAAAAGGCCTTGAATGCGAGCTGGAAATGTGCAAAAATCAGTGAAATTTGTGTATAAATGGAGTCACTCACATTTGTTTGCTTAGATTTGAAGATGGATTAGTAGCATAGTGGGAGGAGAAAAGATTGGGCCTAGTCTATCCTCTTTCATTTTGGCTGGGATTGAGAAATTCTAACTGTAACTGATTACTTGATCAAGACTGTTAAAAAAACTAAGTTTATGGGCTCATTTCTAGGCCAACTCAAGTTTTCTAGCTTACTTTACTTATTCAAAATGACAAAGGTGAAGTAAGTTATCTTTATAAACTTGGGTTACACCATCCAAATTAAATAAAAATTATGAAATGACTACTTTTGAAAATCATAAAAGCTAATTAAAGTAGATTTGTAAACCCAAGAAAAACTAATTAAAATAATCTAGGGTTTCAAAGTTACATTGCTCCACTTGTTTAAATCATAAGTAAAATAAATCAAGGTTCATAAACCTAAAGTATTCATAAGATTAAAAATACAGAGGTTATCATTGTTAAACCTTTTCCATAAGCCTTGCTACCTATGTATTTTGGAATTGTCATTTTATCTTCCTGACAACAAATGACTTGAACATGTAACCTGCCACCTAACCTGATTAGTAAAAAGTCACATGTTTAAATCTATGAATCTATCTAAAAACCAAAATAGGAGTATTTTAGTGAGTAAATATGGCATCCTTTGAATAATTGAGGACCAAGTCATCCTAGAAATAAGCTTACATAGAAGATAAAGAAGAGTGTAGGCCCTGACAATAATGGGTTAGCATGGTGGTTACATGGAACTCCCTTCTCTATCTCATGCTTGTACTTGTTCTCCTCGGTGATTTTACTACTAATTTACTCACTCTACCAATGGAAAAGGTATGTCTTAAGGCAATTATTGTTTTGTTTTTAACTTTTGGTTTTTAGTGGCAATGCCAATGCTTTAGAGTTAAGGCACTACAAATAATGCTCTAAAGTCATTTTATTTGTTTAGTTTTGATAACTTTAGCATACACTTAGATAAATTTTCCGTTAATAAATATATTATAAATACTATTTTGAAATTACTTAAGATAAGATATTTTGATTTAAATGATTAGAGATATAATGAAAACGCTGAAGTCTCTTTTAGGTGTATTTTCCACTTGTAGCTAAATCGATGAAAGTCAAACTAGGAACTCTAGATAAGAAGACATATTAAATTATATTTAGTTACCAAAAAAATCATTAATAATGGCCTTGTCATTAACATTGAATTTGAATTAATTTTGGCTAAATTCAACTGAATTTTGCTTGATTGTCAAGTAACCCAAGTCACAGGGGAAGCAAATTGCTAATTGATACTAGTTGTTATAGTGGATAGTTTATTTAAAAAAAGATTTGAAATAGATATCAATCTTAATATTAATAATAAAAAAAGGTTACAATAATAGACTACTTACAATAAATAATTATGGCAATAAAAGGCCTCGAATGTGAGCTGAAAATGTGCAGAAGTTAGTGAAATTTATGTATAAATAGAGTCACTCGTATTCATTTGCTTAGCTTCAAAAATGGATCAGTAGCATAGTGGAAGGGGTAGAGATTGGGCCTGATCCATCTTCTTCCATTTTGTCTAGGACTAATAAAGTCTAATCGTAACTGACCACCTGATCAAGACTATTAAAAAAACTAAGTGCTTGGGCTCATTTCTTGGCCAACTTGGGTTCTCTAGGTTACTTTAATTATTTAAAATGACAAAGGTAAAGTAAGTTATCTTTGTAAACTTGGGTTACACCATCTAGATTAAATCATAATTATGAAGTGAATTTACTTCTCAAAATCATAAAAGCTGAGTAAAGTAGATTTGTAAATCCAAAAACACTTATTAGAATAATTCAAGGTTTCAAAGTTACATTACTTCACTTGCTTAAATCATAAGTAAAAGAAATAAAGGTTCATAATCCTGAAGTCTTCATAAGATTAGTCTACAAATTTACTAAACATGACTCATTCATAAATATGGCCTACATAATTGCGGTTAAAATCTTTGCCCATGTGGGTGTTTTTTCACATCGTAGCTTTCCTCTATAGTCACTAGAATGATAATGGCCTTGTCTTGATGAGATATTTAATCAAATGTGAAAAATGACAATAAATAAAACATAGTAAGAGGGAGGTTCCATGGAAGTGAGCTACTTCTACAATATTTTAGTCATATTTCATGGAAATTGTCAATTAAAAAAATACAAAAAAGGTCATGGTAATGAAAACTGGGAGTAGACAATATTTAGGATAAAAACTTTAGCCTCAATTTTTCATCTTGGGACCAATGTGATCCAATTGTCTCTATTTTATAAGATTGGGTCTAAGTAATTTGAAAAATTATAGATTAACAGGGGAAAAGTGGGATAAATGGTGGCCACATATATGCAGCTATAGATTATGGGTTTTTTTACCGTATGTAGCAGATAATATATTTACAATTGTCTCTAAAATATTTATATTATAGGTAGAAGGAGGTATGCATATAGGGACTCTATTTTTAGAATCAAGGTATAGACTTACATGAGATAGAGTAAAGAGTGGGTTTGTTTTACACTCATATAGGTTTTAAAATTTGAAATGAACTATCATAAATGGTCAAATTATAAATGAAAATGAAATTTTTGTCTCAGCTATCCATGATGTGTGATAATTTTACTTGAATTTTTTTTATCAACGTATACCTGTCAAATTAAATTTTTGTACATAATTTTATAGGGTAGGAAACATGGTCAAAATGATCTAAGGCATCTCACATATCATTCTATCAAAATGAATGGATGTTTGTGTTTTAATAAAAAATGTCTGTATATGGTAACTTTGTAACAAAGTTAATAAACAAATTAAATGCACCATATTGTTTCAATTTTTAAGTATTAACATTAAGAATAGGATTAATTGGAACATTTGGATTAGGGATTAACTCATATAACACCACACTAGGAATAAAATCTAGGCATCATTGGGCCATGGCTTTCATTCTAAGTTTTTGATTATAGATTAGTATGACTCCCTACCCACCTTCTGGGTAAAGCTATCCTAAGAGGAAGAGGTAATGATTGGGAGTAGATGGCCTACTTCCAATGCTAGAAAAAGCATGAATTGAATATAATGAGTGTATGAACTATAAGTTCGAGAAATAAATCCCAACCTGTTTCATAGACCCTAATAAAAAATAGGATTACCTTCCTTTCAGAGCCCCATTAATAATCACCTTATTTTTATTCCATTATAAATCATGTAATAACTAATATCATCACCCCAGGTAATTCATAAGTAGTTTATGTAAAGAAAATCATGCATCTATGTTTTCATTCCAAAAAAAATTGTTTCTTTTTATGTTTACATGGATCTCATTTGTTTGATTTCTTGTGGAAAGTGATAATCCATGTTGTATTTTCCTTGGGGCTTTAAAAAGGTTGTCATGGGTCAAAGGTGTATCTTTGTTAATAAATTGTACACACTTGGATTATTATTTTCTAAACCTCAACTTTTTAACTTATGCCATTTCCATATCATTAATTCTTTTTTCAATGGAATAAAAATGATTGCTTATGGTTTTCTAGTGATTTGATTTGGTTCTATGTAGGCTGTAATGCTTGGCTTGGATGCAACTAGCAAGACAACTATATTGTATAAGCTACATATTGGATAAGTTTTGTCTACAGTTCCAACTATTGGTAAGTTAACTCCATCTAGTTTATTTTCTTTCAAATCATAATTTTAAAAATGATCTGTCCACACCTTAATATATGTTATATGTCTTATTGATTTTTTGTCTTGCAAGTATATGATGGATACTTTCCTTTCTTCCCAGATATCAAATTTGTTGTATCACCATGTGTTTTCCTTTTTATCCTATAGATTTGAAGTGCATGGAAAAATTTGTTTTTATGTCATTCATTAAGAGTGTGAACTACATGTGTTTTAGAGTTTTAAGTGTTGATGTCATTGGGCATCTATGCATTTTTTTAATCTCTTGCTCAAGTTTTGTAATGATTAACTTGGTGGAAAAAATAACCATTTCAAAATTCTATGTAGAAGCTCCTATAAGAAGTTTTTCTTGTGATTGAAATGAAAATTTATAACCTTGAGGAGAATTAGCTGAATAACGTCTTGCATATTAGTCGTAGATAATCATTATATCTCTAGGGGTAACCATGTTAGAGCCATTTTATATTATGGCTTGTAAGTCTTTTATAAGTTGTCTGTCTAGAACAGGATCCTAGAGTGGCCCATCCCAAAGTAGATGAGATATTGTGGTTTCTTCAAGTCAATCCAATTATAAAACATCTATGCTCTTTGGTCTACATTTTATACCTCATGAAGCACTAATATGGTAATGATAGAAAAAGTTTTTTCATCACTTAATTCATAAGTTCAATACCATCAAATTCTAGGTAATCTTGATGTACATTGTTGTATGTTAGACCCTAGTTATAATATGACCTAGATTAAAATGTTTTTTCTTATTTTGAAAATGTATAGACACAACTTTGTTCCTTATGGAATGAGCTAAGGAAAGCCTATGGTTAGAACTATGTGGCAATATAAGTAGAGGAAGTATATATAGATGGCACCGTGCCTTAAATGAAAGGGAGAGAAGTAAGCACCATACTAGAAGTCAACATGAAATAGTAGTCATCTACATTCACTCTACATGGTGGGGAATGCAGTCCTCTATAGGCACTTTGTGGTGATTTATAAGATAAGACATAGGATTAATGAGTAGATGCATAGGAAGGAAAAAAAACTAGTCATCATTATAATATGAATGTATTCAAAACACAATTAAGCATATATAGTATCCCAAATGATAAAAAGGTAAACACAACCTAAAAATTGTATTAAAATATATTTTAAGCTATAGTAAAGCTTTGATGGTGATCTAGTTGATAGAGACATGAGCCAAAGGATTATACTATTTGCTAAGGAGAATGAGTTCCCTATGGAAGGCCAAACAAAGACCAAGAATATTGAATTAGATGTAGAGGCCAAGTAGAGTAAAGTGGTTGAGGTAGGTGCTTGGGTGATTTCTCCACCCAAATAAGGATCGACACTCCAATTGAAGCCACCAATGGGTGTCTCAAAATATTGGATGATAAAATACAATATATGAGGTCACAACATATTTTTTGAGCCTTTCCCCTTAATAAAGCATTTATTTTTGGGTACTATTCATGATGTCACATTCTGATGGGTACTGTGTATGACATGAACACTCTCTACCCCTTAATAATATATCTATAATTTCAACCAATAAAAACATAAATAAATGTTTTTTTTCATATTTTTGGTTAACAAATGTGTAACTCAACTTTTGGAAAAATGCAAAAAAAATTATGCACAAAAAATAATACATTTTGATTGATCTAAAATACAAAGTTTAATCAAGGGTTAAAGAGAATTTAAAGCTTTAGTATATCCTCAAGGACTAATAATAACATAAAAAATTGAGGTAGAAATAAATATCATCATAGAAGCATCCAAATACACTAAATAATTATTAAAACATTTTTTGGAGCATCTAGTCAAGGGAGGGGAGGAAAGATTTCATGAAAGTTATTTTTTAAATTTATTATTCAAATATTTTTGGTTTTTTGGATTTTCTCTTGAAGGAGACACTATTCATCTATATTTTTTGATCATCAATATTATATCTATATGGTTTTTTGTTATATGTGGTTCAGTTTTGCATTGTTGGGGTGCTCTTGTTGTTTGTGTCCTTGTATTTGCTTGTAGTGATGGCATCTCAATTGTATAATGTTTTTGTTTGAATATTAACATCATAGTTGTGATTTGTTTCTATTGATTTTGGATTGTGATGATGATTTTGTTTTTTTATGTTGTTGTCTTAAACTTAGTGCTTTGTGTTTCTAAGTTGTTTCCCCTTTAAAGGTTGGCAGTTGTGCTGGGCATGGTTATGGCTTACATAGTTGCTCTAGTGGTTAGGGTTTTTAGTGCTCTAACCATTTAAAGATTTATTATTTTCCACTATTAGAATTTGTTTATTTATTTTTTTATAGTTTATTTTGTTTGTTGGTCTTTCCCAAATAATAATGTTATGTTTTGTGAGATGTTATGAGTATTCCTATTGCTAGTCTTTCCCTACCTAGAACATTGTGCTCTAAGGGATGTCTATATGTTTTAAATATTTTTTTGATTGTTGATTTTAGATCATAAATACCAATTGGCCACCTTTTTTTATTTTATATCATCCATGTACTTTATCTTTATATTTTTTAATTAATAAATATGGTTATATTTTTGTAATAAAAAAATACATTAAATATTTTATATAATATGTTATGTTGTTATATTATTGACCTAAAACTTTCTCATTATAATATAAACCAACATACTTATATCTTAGATAAATCTATGTAAAAGATGATGATATATATCATTCTCTCATTCTCAAGGCACCTATTATACTTATGTCACAAATCCAATCAAATATAATATATAGATGCCTGAAGAATGATATCTCTCAGTGTCTTTTACATAGATTTATCTAAGATAGGTATGTTAGTAGTATCTGTGCAAATTGTGTATTTATACTTTGTCTCACCAATTTTGGCATTAGTGCATGTATATCAAGGTAATACATGTAGATATGCCACTTAATGAAGGATTTAACAATTATATTTATTACACAATATGCCATTCAGTAATATCGAGTGGAATATTTTGAAGGCTTAATGGATATGGATTTATTTTATCATGTAACAAAATTATATGTCAAATCTTTTTAACATTAGACCAAAGTCCTTGTATGGTGAGAAAGGTGTTAATTTATAACTAAAAGGTTATAATTTGGTTCAACGTAACTCAAACCTTTGAGATAACTGCTAGTATAATATATCTTTTAATAAAAGGTGGCATGTCCAAGCAAAAGGCTTTTAAATTAAAGCATTTTAAAAATAGAGAAAAATATCAACATTTATAGATTTTATTCATTATTAATTTATTTTAACAAAAAATATAATTCATTTATTATAATATTTTTTGGGGGTATAATTAGAGTGTAACAGTTGCATACCTATCTTAATTATAATAAATAATATTAAATAATTAATTTTTAATTTTTTACAACATAAATTATAATTATTTTAACACCATAAATTCTATTCATTTTTAATAAAGTGAAAAATAGACCATTAAAAAATCCTTAAAAAAATTAAAAAAATATAAATTATTTTTAATTTTTTTCTGGATGGGTACTATAAACATTGTTAATATTTGAAAGGTAGTGTTGAAACAGCCTTTTTATTATCAACATTATGTCTAAATGCCCATTATTCGAACATTGTTACAATAATGAAATAAGTACCTAGTCAAGATGAAGATACATAATGTGATTTATTCAAAAAATGATTCTTGATTAGTCTAGCATATTTATGATATCTTTGCCCTCATCCTCCTATATGCAATCCTTACATAGTTTTAACATCTATATATAATAAACATAGGTATCTGAGATTTCTCATAACTTTCATTTGATGATGTCTAAATATACAAATCTCAACATTCTATGTAGGTCCTTTGCATATAAGTAGTGTTTCTATTTAGATGGAGGATGAGTGGTGGCTAGGTACACTTGATCTTGGATAAAAGCATTACTGTAGCTATTTCCCAAAGATAGCCCTAAGAATATTGTGATAGGGAATAATTGACTTGAGATAATTGGCTATGGTGAAGGAAGTATGGATCATGCTTTTGCACAAAGGTGGAATCCCCATAATGGTTAATACAAGGGAAACAACAATTATAACACAAAGGGAATTGTGCAATTTTAGACTAATGAACATTCAACTTCCCAAGGCCATTGTAAAACTTTTAAACATTTTGGTAATAGGCATGGACAAAATTGAATTTATATCTTTATATGTATGATACTATAATGCATGGTTTTAGTGCCATGCTCTCATACGATATCCCTCAGAGCCTTCACAACTATAAAAAAAGGATTCATTGTATGTTCTACCGATAATAATGGGCTGCAGAGAGGATTTATACACAATGGTATATCATGGATTTTCATTATGGGTGCTAACAAAATAGACAAAGATTACGTCGTTGTGGTGAACTTGGACCATAATAACATCTCTAATTGTTGATCCTTCTACACATCCCCAAATCCTTCCTAATTATTTATAATAATGTCATCCCTATTTTTTTATAATGTTGATGAATTATATTATATTTATATTAATGTCCATGCTGAATTTTTATTTTGGGTGATTTAATTTTCAAAAGAAGATGTCGATCATTTTACCTAACATGATTGTAACATCAAGTTCTTCTCCACCCCCTCTCTCATTGTAGAATGCCTCTTGACATAATAAATGGATTTCAACTAAAGGAAAAACCAGTAACTCAAATAATTTTTTTTCATTGTAATATGGATAAATGGATTGCAACTAATGAAAAACAATAAAATAATTTATATTAATTAAGCATCATAACACATGCATAATATAATAATAATTTTTAATTAATTATGTTTAAATCAAGTAGTAGAGCATTTACATAACATTTTAGTTTTTACTTTGAATAGTTTTAATTTAAAATAATGTCAATAACCATGTCCAAAAGTTTGGATTTGATCAAAACTAGGGGTACAAAAAACTTGGGGACATTTTTAGAAAATAAAATTTTGGTATAAAACAAGTTGGTAAGTGTGCTCACTTGATCCTAGTTTAATGTTTCCTCACTCCAATCTTGGGTTGCAATGATGATGTTATTTATTTTGATTTTGGGTTGCAACAATGACTTTGTGTTGTTGTCTCAAACTTAGCGCTTTGTTTCCAAGTTGTTTCCTATTTAAAGGTTGGCGGTTGTGGTAGGCATGGTTGTGGCTTACATAGTTTTTATAGTGGCTAGGGTTTTTAATGCTCTAAGCATTTAAGGGTCTATTGTTTTCCATTATTATAATTTGCTTAGTTGTTTTTATGTAGTTTCTTTCACTTGTTCTTTCCAAAGAAATAACGTTATATTTTATGGGATGTTATGAGTATTCCTCTTACTGGTCTTTCCCTACCTAGAACATAATGTTCTAAGGGATGTCTGTATGTTGTGAATATTTTTTTGAGTGTTACTTGTAGACCATAAATACCAATTGGCTACTATTTTTTTATTGTAGACCATCCATTTACTTTATCTCTATATTTTTTAATTAATAAATACAGTGATATTTTTCCTATATAAAATAAAATAAATATTTTATATAATATGTTATGTTTTTATATTATTGATCTAAAAGTTTCTCACTTTAATATGAATAAATGGATTGCAACTAAAGGAAAAATGAATAACCCAAATGATTTATTTTCGTTGTAATATGGATAAATGGATTGTAACTAACAAAAAACTAATAAACTAATTTATATTAATTAAGAATCATAATGCATGTATAATATAATAATAATGTATAATTAATTATGTTTAAATTAAGTATTAGGGAATTTACATAACATTTCAATTTTTACTTTAAATAGTTGCTATGTACTTAGGGATATGATATATTATTATATATGGGTTGATGGAGATGTCGACATGTGGCACATGTCGGCATCTCCATCAACCCATATATAATAATATATCATATCCCTAGGTACATAAAATTTACATAGCAATAGTTTAAATTTAAAACAATGTCAATAACCTCATCTAAAAGTTTGTATTTGATTGGAACTAGGAGTATGAAAAATATGGGGACATTTTTAGCAGATAAAAGGTTAATATAAAACAAGTTAGTAAGTGTGTTCAATTGATCCTAATTTAATGTTTCCTCACTCTAATCTTTACGCTACAACACATGCGACCTCTGAAGTAATATTTCTTCTCCTTAACTCTAAATGGTTGTGGTATATGAAAATTTTAAGAAAAAAAGTGAACTTAAATAATTATATTGAGGGTTAGCATGGTTCTACGACACTGTCTAATTATTAGGGTCTTAATAGTAGAAATTAAAAAAAGGAAAAAAGATACAAATTATATAAATGATACATAAATTCAGAGATACATAAAACTATATATATTTCATGCCAAAAATACTCCAAATTTTTTTTTAACTCCAAACAATTATAAACATTCTAATAGTTATTTTATCTCTGTAAAATACATATAAATGTTCATAATAATAAAATAGATTATAACTTAGCTACTTAGACTAAGAAATATATGCAGTCAAAGATTTAAATCATCAAAACAAAACAAAAACCAAAAAAAGGGGAAGAAAAAAGATAGAGAGTATAAATTACTAATTAATTAGAAGTATAAACCTCGTTTGAAAAGTTTACTAAGTCAAAAAATGTTTACAACTATTAAAATACATATATACCCAATAATTGAAACAACTTGTAAATTGTAATGGTATAATTATATTATTAACAAAGAGTTTGTAAATTATCATAGTATAATTATTAGTCCTATAGGGAACTATAGCATTTAATTTGATTTAACTTAGAATTAGTAGGTGGGTTATTGGCCAATGAAATGTCCTCATTCTGGGTGCAAAAAAATGCATGGAAGTTTTGGGGGTAAATTTGTGAGGTATTTAATGTGGTGAATAAAAAAATATTATTTGTTGCATTATTATTGGAAAAAACATTTGGGATGTTATTGGTGCCCTCTCTTTTTTTTAGGCAAGTATTTAATGTGGCTAACAGGGCGAGGGAGTGTGAGCTCTCTTATTTTATAGGTGAGTTAAATGTAGATTGCTAAATGTAGTTTTTGTCATGATGGTTAAACATGTTTTTTGATCTCACCAAATTTAGAAGGGGAATTGGAAAATTACTAAAGTACTTTCCATTGAATGTTCACTTGAGGTGAGTTCAGGATGCATTCAAGATTAAGATGAAGGCAATCTATTGCAATCATTTTGATTTTTGTTGTTGTATAATTGCATTGTGGATGAAGCATTGGTAAATGTTATAGGGTTGTCAGTAGTAATCGGGTTTGTATACATGACCTACATTTCTTTTTATTTAATTTATGTGTGAAATTTGGTTAATATTACTGGGTTTTATTAGTTAGGAGTAGAGAAATAAGATGATAGTGCTTGTAGACTAGGAATGATCATGTAATCAATAGGAATTTTGACTTTCTTCTTTGTTTTTTTGCACAAAGGTATTGGTGATGCAATGAGAAGGGAGTTAAATAATGTATTTTTAAGTAAGGCAACTAATTACAAAGGTTTTTAGGGATTTTTTTGACTGTCATGCATTTTAATTTCTTTCCCTTTCTTTAAATTTGGCTTATGTGTAACATTTGATTAATATTACTGGGTATTGTTTGTTAGGAGTAAAGCAATTGAGTGATAATGCCTATGGGCTGAGTTTGGACTCATATGGTATTTAAGGTTTAAATAAAATTTTGTGATTGATTTTAATTTAATTGTTTTTGTGCACACAGAGGGTAGACTATTAGAGATTTATAGTGTGATGATTCTTTTATTGTTTTGTATTTGTGTTGTGGGTGAAGGATTGGCAAAGAACATGGGGTCTTTACTATTAATTTAGTTTTTAATTTTTTTGGCTGAGATTTGGGTAATATAAAAAGGCTGGATTTGGATATTGGTTTTATGACTAAGTCAAATAATAAAAATGGATTTTAAGGTTCTTGTTCAATGAGTGGTTCAGTTTTTTTGATGGAGCAAAGTGGGTCTAGGGTTTGGGGTTTAGGGTTTAGAAGGGTGTTTTATTCATTTACAGTGGGCTTTAAATACACGATATTTACTTTTTGTTATTCAAGTTCTTTTGGGGTTATTGTATATTTTAAGCTTCAAAATTAAAATGTTGGTTAGGTTAAAGCTTAAATTTTTATTTTATTTTCATTGGCATAGATTTTGTACCAATTTTTTTGGGATATAAAAGTCCATAGTTTTGGAAATCCCTACTTAAAAGAAAATTTGTGAATCAAATATAAAGCAAAATATTACAAATTCCTTATGGTGTGTTTATGTTTTTTCCATTAATTTTCCTTATAAATCTATATATAATTTTCAATAGCTTGTTGGCCATTTCATTATTATTTTTATGTTAGTGATATCATGCATTTTTAATAAATAAGAGGTAATGTGTATTCATATAAGTGATTTATGAAATGGCTTCAGAAGACATAAGTTTTTTTTTTAAATAAAAAATAAAAATTTTAAATTAAAGGTATTTGACTGAAATGAATATATACATTACATAATGCTTTTTTCACAACAAACAACATAATATACTCATTATGGATTGAAGATAATATGCACTATAAAACATTGTTCTTTGTAACTTGGCTCATTCATAGACCTTATATACTTTCATGGTTTAGCTTTTCTATATTTCCATCAACTACTTTGACTAAGTAAATTTTTATCAATTTCTACTAAACTCAAGCATACATAAATCAATTTATGATGTCGAAAAAGATTTAAATTAATTATTTATACTATTTAAGATGAGTTTTACATTCATTTTGTATTTTGTTCATATAATCATGTAATTTATATTTCAAAGATATAATTTCATACTTTATTATATAATTTTTACAAATTCACCAAGATGACTTTATAAAGTTTTGCATTTCTCTAAGATTTTTACTCAAACCATGTTAAAAATAAATCTAGGATTGAATTTATTGCCAAATATTCTCTTATTATCTTTTAGAATAAATATTTACCTATATGTCGGTATTTATAATGATTATTTTATCTACACCGAATCTTTAAAACCCTATTGAAATACGTAATGCATAAGATTAAGTTTTGATCATTAGCTAACAAGCATAGGATATTTTATTCCATACCTTTAGCATAAGCAATAAATTGATTACATTATCAAATTTTACAAAGGCAATAATAAAAAAATAAAGGCCTATGCTATTGATTTTCAACCTCTCCACTGCTTATCTCAATACATAACATAAAGCCAACATGTTTACTTTTATGATGGGTTTTTAGAAATGCATTCATCACAATCAATCAAACAATTCATAGTTTCAATATGTTTGGCAATTTATTTTCTATAAAATTGTATAAATTAATTTTTATAATCACAAAAGACTAATTTCATGCTTTTTTACTTGGATATTTTTTAGAATGTTTGATCCTAAGAACCTATCATGATAGGAATATAGAATGTTGACATCTTGTTAGGACCATTCTATTTAAAAAAGATAGTAGTTAACAATCAATTTCTCCCCTCAGTAGAGTTATCAAAATTAAACATATTTTTTACATTGCATAGAATATATTCAGTAATCAATCCAATAATATTATCCAACTAGTACACAAAAGTCAAATAGAAAGAAGATCAGGTTACACATATGAACCTGATTTATGTGAAACCCCTCGAATCTTTGCTAATGCTTTGTTCACAATGCAAATATAAAATAGTTAAATAATCAAAAAATTGTAAAGCCTAAATGAAATAAAAAGATCAAAATGGTTGCAATAGATTTCCTTCATCTTAATCCTATGTGTGGGTTGGGATCACCTGAAGAAAACATTCAATGCTAAGTGATGTTAGAATACTTGTTTCTACCAGGAGATAATTTGACTATTATGTTCAAATAATATGAATTCTCAGAGGTTGCAGTAGAATTAAAAATTCCAAGACATGATTTAGCATATGAACATTTTGTTTCCATAAATTATCTTATAACGGGTGGAAAATTTCAATCTATAGGGATCTATCATCATACTAGAAATCAAAGAGATATCTGACCATGGTATTTGATATTGTTTCACAAATTATCTAGTGTGCCATGCCAGCTCCAAAAACTAAATGCATATTGGTATAAGGTAAGGATCAATTTTTTAATAATTTTTGGTGAAATGATTATTAGTAAAATAATGTATGTAACTTAAAATTTTCATATAAATTTATTTTTTGATTTAGGGAATATGACATTCCTTCGGCTTAGTTTTTTTGCTTATCCATGTGTATGGCTAAGGAATGAGAAACCACTGAACACTATGAGAATTATCATTACTAACCATATTATAGATATTATGTAAATGATTGACTTTGAGTTTGGATGTTCCTTTCTAAAGATCATTAGTTTGTTGAGACTTAAAATCCTCCATGATTGAATGCGTGTGATGATCAAAGACATAGCCATAGGAGTTCCTGTCTATTTTGAAATAGTTGTTTTGTACCTATCTTCATGGAAAAACTTGAATTAACACCCTTGTGTTTTATTTTTTACTCTCAATAATTATTACAAGGAGCATAAAATGGGCCAAAGAGGCTAAAACTTTTTCTATCCTTCTTACACTTAAAACATGCAATTCATTATGGGGAGAATTGTTATATACTCATGATGTGTCTAATAATCAAGTCAAAGATATTTAGGATAGGATTCATGAAATCTTAGATAATCCACCTATTTATTGGGTTAGTCAAGAAAATCATGTTTCCAAAACCTGGTGGAACATAAATGATGCATTTATAGGGGGTATTTTAAAAGGACGTTGGTCTAGATGGAGGATGGAGGATTTTGATATCTTGTTAAACAGTAATATGTTATTTGAGCTAGTGGTTATAGAGGATGAAATTGACATGTGCCCCATGAAGTATAGTTGGTTTGAGAACTATCTTACTCATGCATTGTAATATGTGTTTCTTCTATCTAATTTTTGATGCACCTATCGCTTGGTGATTATATTTTATTTGGACCGTTGTAATGGTTTGCATGAATCATGCAAGGAACTTTGGGCATGTCTAAATACATGTCTTGAGATGTCACAAGACCAGATCCTCAATGAGTTAGAACACATAGAATATAAATGGAGATATGGAGATTGTTCATAAGATGATATTGATAAGGACCCATGTGAATTTACTAGGTGGGAATCAAGTAGGGCTTGATTGCATTACATATTGCTTTACGTAAAGTGGCTTTCATTGAATAGTGGAATTGTAAAAAAAGACATTGGCCCTATTTATAATTGTATCTTTTTATTTTTATTAGTTTTAATGGCTCACTAATCAATCTATAATTTTTCCTACACAAGATTTAGTGATATTTAATGTTTAAATCTTCACTTACTTTGTTGTGTAGACTAGGTACTTAAAAAAAACATTATGATTACTATTCTTTCATTACTTGATGTTGAGTGCCTATTGATTGGTTTGAAAAGTGTTTCTTTTTATACATTGTCAATTGATTTACTATTCTATTTTTATATAACAAAAAATGAGTTCTATGTACATGTTTAAAAAAAAATGTTATAGTATATGAAGGCATGTTAGTTGAAAGCATCATGGTTAATCAAAATTCTAGCTTTTTGTTTTTATTTTTTTACATTTATATTCACCATTATTGTGTTAATTTGAATACTCAAAACAATTTTTTTGTTTATATTTGATTAAATAAAATGTCTAAAAAATATGATAACACATGGAGCTAAAGCTCATATCTATTTTTTTGTAAGGCTTGATTGGATTTATCGGTGGAACTTAGGTTTTGTAGAAATCCATAAGCGATGGAATCGGCTTGGGGAAGTGATGAACAATCAAAGATATCTAAATAGGATTTTTTATTAAAAAATAATAATGTATGTATTGAGAGTGCCTTGGCTAATATCACCAAGGTTACAATAGATGAATTTGGACTGATTATGGATGCGTATGTGGGTAAGTTTTCATATTATTTGGAAAAGGTATTTGAAAATCCTAAAAAAGAGGAACTTGATAAGATGTGGAGGTTTATAAATGACAAAGATCAAATTCATTGAACATGTGGAAATACCACCATCTTTTTTTGTAAGTTTGTGTAAAAATCTGGTTCTTATCAGAAGGAACCTGATTCTAATTCTAGTTGTCCCACCTATGTGAATATTGAGGATGATAGTTTTGAATAGTTTGATGGCCTTTTAGATGTTCTGTTAATTCTATTGTTGCTTTGTCTTTTGTTTTTTGGTACCACTTTGGTATGGATTTTTCACATTGTAATTACATTTATTGTACTTGATCCATATATAGGTTTTTTGTATGTGTCCTTTGGGGCCTGATACTTATATGTTTTGATATTCAGATATATAGCCTTGTTAAACATACTATATATATAAAGAAATCCATAAGCAATATACATTAATGAGAATCTATTATTTTTATAGTTATATAGTGTGAAAAAAGAATACATAGTATTAATTAGATTTACAGTCAAATGTTATTTTGTGTAAAAGTAAGTAAAGTTCACATAGCTGATAGGGTTTACAATGCAATAGAATTGAACCAATAAAAAATTCAATAGTTAAAAAACCATTGGTTCAATTTGGATGTTAGATATTATTTTGGTTTACTATCCCAAACTTTTTAAAATATTTGTCAAGTACACACACACATGTATATATTTATGTGTATATATATAAATAAATATATATGTATGCATATATATGTACGTATGCCCTTGTAAAATCTACACTATAAATGTATCATTTATGTTCCACTATAAACAATATATATGTATGTATGTACTATTTATGGTCCTTTATTTTTATTTCCAATGGATTTTAAGCTTTTCATTTGTTATTTTGAACATTACAATTGCTTGTATAATAATAATCATGATAATTTCATATATATATATTTCAATCAAATGTTTCTATTATGTTTAAATAACTAGTAATTGTTCCTTGTCTAGACTTTTCATATGCAAATAGGTATGTCATAGGCTTGTTTTAAGTTTCATGTATTTTAACAAACACTTATCCCTTATATTGCAAGTAATTTCATTTACTTGTTGAAGTTGTGACTTTATCACATCGAAGTATTTTTTAGCTTGTGAGTAACATAATTTGCATTGTCTTGAATAAGGTTGATGTGATTATATTTTAAAAATATATACATGCATTTTCTCTCAATATGATAAGCAATTAATTGAGATCAATAAAAATAACTTCATGTTTTAGGTATTTGACATTGATCTTCCTTTTCTTAAATAGTCTTGGTAGCTTTTCTATTTACTAATGATGTTTAACTATAGCTAATGATGTTATGTTTTAATTAATCATGGAATTGAGATGAATGATTTTGAAGATGATATGTAGATAAGAGCAATATCACTAGCATGATCATTTACACTCATATGTCTTCATTGGTTTTAGATAACTTTTTTTATACCTCACTAAGGCTGTGAGCTATCTACTTTTGGTAGCTTTTCTATCGACTAATGGTGTTTAAATATATATAATGATGGTAGGTTTTGAATAATCATGGCATTTAAATTAAGTATTCTAGAGACAAACATCAATAAGAGAAATAGAAAAAACATGACTGTTTACACTCATATGCCATAACTAGTTACAAGTAACATTTTTTATACCTCACCAAGGCTATGAGCTATTTTATTTTGGAAATGTTAGTATTTATTCCCATGTTTATAAATGTTAATATGTCTTTCAATGTTTGTAAAAATAATTAATCAATGTAAATTTTGTATTTGTCAACTCAATAATTTTGTATATGCATAGTTTAAAGAATCTTTATGAATTCTTGTAGAATACCAATGTTCAAGTATTAAAAAAAAATGTATTTGTAATTGGTGAAAATTCCATATTATTTTGATAAAAAATATGTTCTGGAGTTAGGCATACTAATGGACTAATTCATTATTATTTTTCTATAGGATTATATATCACACATTGTACAGTTGTTTATTACTATATGTACAATTCAATCCTGCATCAATAGGTGAGGCATTTACCAATGTAAAATTTATGACTCATGCCTCTTTAGATAGGTTGTACAATAAAAATAACATACATGGATCAATCCTGGACATATATAATTGGATTAAAAAAAAAAACAAAACAAAACATGTAAGACTGGATATGCAATAAATAATTGTTACTAAGTATTTTCTTTGCAAAGAATTTTGTCCCATCACTATGTTATTTTTAGAGAGATATTGGTAATACAATAAGGATAAATTTCAATACTGATTTTCTAAGTAAGAAAAATAATAAAAAGGGCTTTTATTATTCTTGTTCAGAAAAAGGTTTCTCTTTTACATGGATGAAGTATATTATTTAGGGTTTATAACATATTATTATTTTTAGATTAACAAATGTCTCTTTTGATTTATACACTGGTTGAACTTAAAATTTGTTTAGAAGCTGATTACTACCAAAATCCTAATATCTTTGTTAATGTTTCCTTGACAATACAAATAAAAAACAATAAAAAAATTGATGGACTACAAATCCTTCGTAGTCTCTCCTATCCATGCTAGGAAACAAAACATATTACAAATTTTTTTTATCTAAATAATTTTTTTTTCTTGAAATTGTACTTAAGAAAGAAAATAAAGAGTCTAAAAAGTATTATTATATTATTTACTATTAAGTGTTGCCTCAGGTTTTTTATACTGCTTAACTTCTCTCTTAATTTTTTTAAATTCTTGCATTTGTGCCTTGCCTATGACCCTACATTTTCCACCTGACATTGGTTTTTTCAATAATATAAAAATGAAATTTGAGTGTTAAGAGTGTTACTTGAGACCACACATCCCTAGCTTAGCCCTAGACCTATCTTATAGCCTATTTAAACACTTATACAACCTTCATGTGGGCCATGCACATCCCTAAACTTCCCTAAAGTAGTCTTAGACCCTCACTTCAACATCTTGGCCCCTAGTGCCTTAGGTTATATCACCTAGACATTAGTGCCATAACTTGGGTAGTAGTGCTAATAACGCTAGTGTCCCAGTTTGGGTGCTATTGTACTTTTCCCACCTTTAGCCTCAAAGGATATCTTTTCAAAACAATAATCGCGCAGGGTTGCTTAGACCTCTTTTAAGACCCAAAAAAACAATAAAATAATACACACACACACATACATGAATCTTAGTCCATTATTCATTATATGGAAATTAGAAGTAAATAACACAAACAAACTCAAAACAAATTATGAAAAATCAAGGTTATTAATCCCTATTCTTCCATAATTATACATAGAACCATCTACATAATTCCTAAGCTTAGATTAATTATATTTCTAGTCTCAAGCACACTCAAAATGATCAAACTAACATTTATACTAGCTTCACTTGTACTTGTACTAATACTTAGGTGGGGAGAACTACATTGGGCTTGATCCCTTCTCAGAGTATTGGTATGTAGGCAACTATAACCACATTGGGGTGTTGAGGATTTACAATCTACCCCAATAACATCACACTTTACTGCTTGTGATAATTAGATGCTTTAGCAATAAGGAGGTTTAGGGTTTACATAAAAAATCAATCAAAACATGCCACTGATAGAGAATTATAACTTATGCACATAGGAATAGGATTGGCATAATTAGACATAGGTGCTTTTAGAAGCTTATAACAATTATGGATAGAGGATAATAGCCCCAAAATAAGGGCACTAGTCTATTGGTGTTACTATCTAATTAGGGTGCTACTACATAAGAAGGGTTTTGACACCTAGATCCTACCCATGACACTCAGATCAACTCCTATCCAATTTTTCAATCTCCATATCTTATGTTTCAATAAATTTATAGCTAAGTACTTTTTTACATCATTTATTGTTATTTTAGAAAGGTCAAAATAGGTTAATTTTGTTATGAATTAGTGGCTATATTTATTGCATATTTCTACCCTAATTTACTAAAATCATACCCTTTAACAAACCAGGGCTTAAAATTCATAACCCTAAAAAGTTAAATCATTTGGTGAACCTAAATTAATTTAAATATTACACAAAACCTAACCCTAGATAATCCTAAGGTTTATGTTTATATCCTTCTATGACCCACACTCAAATTTTAAATCCCTATATTTTTTGACTTGTATTTCATATAATCATGATAATAATGATAGATGAAGTAAATATCACTTTTTAGTACAATTTTTTCTATCTTCCTTTTCATGATTATTTCTTTTCATTTGAAATTAATTCAAAGATGACATAAACATATATGTACATGATGTTTTATATCAGTTAAAATGTATGTCATATTTTATTCTATCTCTAGCATGTTATTATTCTCTTATGTGGAATTTAATTAAGAAACAAATCCTTATACACATAGAGGATAAATTAAAATATAGTTTATTGGACTTATTCCATAAATTTAATACCCTAACAACCATGTTTCCAGTTTCAATGTCATATCTTCTACACAAGAAATAATATCTTTCTCATCCTCATCTTCATGAGGATGATAGTTACATCCCCTCTAACTAGGTCCATGTTATCACTCCTCCATGAGATGACGTAGCCTATATTATTACTAATAATTCCCATACTCAGCTTATCCATGCCTCTACCTCTTATCTACATGGTGTGCTCCTATAGGTTCAATCAGAAGAAACTAGAATTTGCACTTGCGAGACTCTAAGGAATCAAATTATTAGTATGAGAAGTTACATTTAAAAATTACAAACTCAAAATCAACTATTACATGAAAATATTACAACATTGGAAAATTAGATTACAAGACAAAATCCCCTAGGGCAAACTAGTGTCAATCACATATATGCATCTTCACCTAGTCAATTTGTGGTAAACAATGTTATATATCAAAATAAGAAATCACAACAAAGTGCATCTACAACTAGTGATTAAAAAATTACTCAAAATTAATACAATACACAAGATAGGAATTGAGACACTCTCCCCTTACTTAAAAATCAAAATTTTATTGTCAATAAGGATTATATTTTATAGGGTTTCAAAGATAGACTTCAGGAATAGCCCCATGATCATGCAAAAATTTTGCAATCCATAATGGAAATAAAGAATAAATCAAATAATGGTCAATATTATACTACCCTAGATAACAATATTATTACACCTACTTTGGGGTCACTTAATCTTGTACAACAACCCATTTTAACTTGACAACCTTAAACAATGGCAACACATATTATGGCTAGTTCCTCCTCTCTAGATGTAAAATCCCTTATGAATGAGATTCATTCTCTATAGGCAAAGGTGTTACATCTTGAGTAGGGTGATACTAGGCCATCACATGCCTTGGCTTCTCATGTTATTTTGCATACATCGTTGGCACAACACATAATAAACAATCCTTTACCATACAAATTTGTGAAACCTAAGCTTACTTTTTATGATGGTAAGGGTGACCCAGAGCACCATCTATGAGCCTTCCATGCATCATATTTGGACTATGTGTTCAATGATTGGCTCCTTACTAAATTTTTCCCACATGGTCTAAAGTACTGTGCCTTATAGTGGTTATCTAATATTCTAAATCAGCTCATCACTGCATTCAATCATTGGTAGATATATTTTTGGCACATTTTTCAATCAACATTGGTGATAAGATTTCATATGCTTAAGTGGTACAACTTAAACATAAATATAATGAGCCTATTGCATAATATGCATTGTAATATAAAACTATATTAGAAAATATGACTAGCCACATGGTAGATAGAGAGCTCCAAGACATATACAAATAGAGTTTACTACTAGCATTGCACGAATCTATCTTGTTCAATAAGTTTACAATATTCATAGATTTAGGCCACATAATGAAATAAAGGGAAGTTAAGTTCTCTCTATGGGAAAATTAAAATACACAAGTGGATTAGATTCAACAACTAAGAGTTATAATAACCCTTAATAAAAAGTAAGGGATACTAATAACAAGACTGATCAAAAGTCCATAGTTAACATAGCTTCAGAGCTAATTCCTCACTTGGTTTTATTAGCTCCTCCATGGGGAGTTTTCACCAACCTTTTAGAATAGTTGACATGTGTTTTATAATAAATCTTGAAATGCAATGTCATTTCTCTCCCTTCCATCAATGAGGTTGATATGACTAGGCCTCTTCCAAATAACTATGATTCCAATGCAGTCTTAGACTATCACAAGGCACTAGGACATACTACAATCTGATGCATCAACTTGAAATGTAAGATACAAGATTTGATAGAGGCCAACATCATTGATATAGGCACACCCACAGAGGCACCTAATGTTCAACGAATCGAATCTAAGGCATTGAAAATATTTTTAGAACTATTTCTAAAACATATGACTAATGAGGTAGGGTATACTTTAGGGGTTCACTATACTATCAAGCACATCCACCACTTGCATCATATCACACTAATATAGAAGATGCACACCCCCTACATAATATCATTGGTGTGTTTCATACTATAGTACCAACTAGACCACTCATCACTTTCTTAGAGAAAAAATTATTGATGATGATTCAAATTTATATGCACTCTTTGTATGAGCTTACATTGATCATCACCTTATTCAAAGTGTTAGAGTTGATAATGGGTCAAGTATTAACATGTGCACTATCAAACTTATATGACATTTGGGTTATTTAGAGTATGACATTTATCTGACCAACATAGTTATTCATGGTTTTAATGGCCATGTTTAGAGCTTCATTGGGGAGATTTTACTTCCAATAGAGGTTAGACCAACACATGTGGCCACTAGATTCTTAGTATTACCTAGTACAATAAAATTTAATATATTATTGGGTAGGCCATGGATATAACAACTTTGAGCCATTATTTCGACCGTAAATATATGCCTCAAGTATATACATGCTAATTAGGTGGTCACAATTGAGGGTATTTTATATGAGTATCCTTAACCTATCCCATAAGAAGTCACATCACAACTACCAATTATAATTTAGAACATATTTCAATTGATCCAATAGTGTAGGTGAGGTCTACTCCTACAGTGATATCACATATGTATACTATCCCATGGAGACCCTTATTAGAGAGGCCCCAACATCAAAGATATGTTTCAAATTCTAGAGGGCCTCCCTCTACCCCTTTCCTTATGAGATCAATTTTATTGAGTTCTCAGCACAAGGCACCCCTGCCATCTATAACATCTTATACTAGATGGGTACCTAAGACCCCTACAATTCATAGGACACCCATGTCAAATTCATGGATTCCTAACACCACTCCAAAGGTAGTGTCAGCTATAAATCACTTAGAATAATATGTTCTAAGACATTAGTTATCTTTTTAAACAACACACATGATTACTATTCCTTTATTTGACACATGCCACATTGATAGTGAGTCTCCCATGAGACTCATCGGTTAGTATGTTCCTCCATACTTGTACATAGTTTCCTTATTTCTTTCTCCTTGTATATAGTTTCATTCTCATGTTACTTATAAATAGCTTATATACATAAAATACAAAAATAATATAATATGCCAAAACACAAAAAAAATCAAATATTTACTTTGAAAATACAAATTATAGATTGTATGCATTGCCATGTTTACACTTATATTTTCTAGACACTACACATGCTAGCTCTCTTAATATAGTCAATTTTTATCATACATACATGATTCACTTATTATTTTTGAATGTTCACAGATACTTATAGGACCCAAGTCCACTACATAGATCCAGATTGATTACTATATACCTAATGGGGGCATATGCATAGATACACAAATTCCTTCTTTGATACATTCACCCATTTAGGGGCATGTTATACACAATTCTAATTTTTAGGTTACAACTTTCTAAACTCTACATCACATATTTAGGATTTTTATATCTTGATATTGACCATCTTACATCTACTCATATTCATTACCAACTACTACTCCTATAGTCTCTGTTTATGTACATCTTTGCTCTTATACAAATTTTTACCACATGTTCATGCATACTTTCATTTCTAGCCTTCCTAGTTTAGAATTGATTAGGTATCTATGTTTATTCTATTCAAGGGCATTTGAATATGCCATTACTCTTTGACACCATGCCACTTATTTTAATTATATGCATACTTTGGACATATGCCCATATCCTTGTGTGTGCCTTCTTGATTATGTATGTAAACATTTTAACATATCTTTCCATGTGGCTCTAAGGAAATTTAATTATTATTTATGTATGTATATATTTGAACATGTACTTATATGTCTTACTTTATAAAATTTAGTGACATGTGCCAATGTCCCTTGTATTGTGTCCCCTTGGTCTAATTTGCATGCCTTGTGTGTTTTATATGTATGATTTATTATGTGTCATGGCCATGGCACTTATCTCTTGATTATTACACACTCCAATTTTGGATGACATGAGGGTCCTAATGCATCTCCCCTTCCTATTTGGGTTCCATGATAAACATCATGCCCCGTCCCACTAGGTAGATACTCAGTTATTATTCAAATTTGTTGTTCATATACATTGTTAAATTTATCTTGACGACCTTGTGAATGTTATATCTAACATACATCATACACTAAAAACTTATGCTCAGATTATCTTACATTTTGATGTCATGTATGCACATTATATTAGTTTATTATGTAGATATCATATATGATTGGGATAACACACATGTTTTAGAGCTTTCTATTTTAAGGATAGTTCTTGTAGAACTTCAAAAACTCCCCTCAAAATAAGGGGCATTCACAGAGGTTTATCACTAAGATCAAGCTATCCAAATGCACTTAGAGCAAATTTTTTAGCACATAATCATAAAATACATAAATTAGTTTCAAGAAATTGTAGTGGGAAAAAATCACATAGAGACTAATTTTAGATGCAAATAAATCAATATAGTTGGACACTAACACCCAAATGTGGACACTAGAACCACCAGCACTATTGTCTAATATATGGCTCTACTATCTAGTACCCTTAGTTTTAAGAGATTCTAGATTGGATAGAAAAGTATAGTAGGGACAATCCAAGTTTACATAGGTTTAGTTATAGATTACTAGTTTTGGCTAACTTTAGCACATATTCATACTAGTTTACTCAGATTGAGGGCATCATGCATGACATGATCATTCTCATTTCAATTTCTACTCAAATATAGATTATTAAAATTCAATCTAGAATCCATATACTTAGATATTAGATTTGGGGGCATATGTATGACACATTATTTCTGTATGATCCCTTATGCACTAGTTGATTAGATGGAAAGACAAACTCCATGTCATTCTCTACATTATACACACTAGACACCATGTTTCAAATTACACACTAAATTGATACCTTACTCCATTTGTAGTGATTGGCATTCTTGAGTGGCACATAACTACCTAATATTCTTAAGTGGCCTAAATCCATTTTACATTATGTTGTTTCCAAAATCAGATTAACCCATTTTTGTGAACAACCCCCTACGAAACTTGTCTGTTTCATCTTTTGTCTCTCTAAGTTTGCTTTTGAGATGAGTTTTTGAATTCATTCTCAGCTTGGCATAAGAATGTGAGAGTGACCACGATCTCGTTGTGACCAAAGAACCCCTCTCCCAGACTGCCTCTTCCAGAGTTGGTCTTTTCTTCTTTTGTGCATGGGTGGCAAAATTTGTTGTTAGTGCATTTTGACCCTTAGAAAGCAAGGGCAGCAAAATTTGCCGCCCCTGCATTTTTCCTACAAAGGTGGAAATTTTTTTTGCCCTTGCATCTTAACCTGCAAGGGCAAAAAATTTTGCCACCCCTGCACTTGGACCCACCAAGACATGCAAGGGTGGCAAATTTTGCCGCCCAAGCATGTCTCAGTTTCCATGCGTGGCATTTATTGCCACGTGCAGTGGGTGGTTGGGGTTGATTTTCACCCCATATAAACTGATTTGAGCCCCATTTCTTCTCATTACTTCCTCTTCTCCTCCTGCCCTTCGCGTTTGGATGATCTAGTGAGTGACTTGAAGAGCAATTTCACAGATTCGAGCTTGTGGCGCACGCGACTTTCCAGGTCGGTCTCATTTTTGCATTTGTTTTTTCTTTTTCATCAGTTCATCATTTTTAGTGAAGCTTTATCTCTTTAGAGATGGCTAAAAATTCCATCCCTCTCCATTCCCCACATTTTTGAACCCACACAGACGACGAACCTGGTTACCGGTACCCCCCGTGGGTTTTCATCCCAAAGCCCGCAAGGGTGGCCATTTTCTCCACCCATGCATCTCATTCCCCCTTCCCTTTTCTTTCACCTTTGCGAGTGGCAAATTTCACCACCCGTGCTCACTCTTTCATGCACGAGTGGTGAAATTCACCACTCGCCCACGTTTCTTTGCCCGACACGTATCGGTGGTGAATTTTGCTGCCGAGACATGTCTAGTTTGCAGGGGTAGCGAATTTTGCCACCCCTACCTTTGCTTTTCCAAACTATAGGGGTGGCAAAATTTGCTGCCCCTACCTCTTTTTTCCTCTAAATTGCAAGGGTGGTGATTTTTGCAGCCCGTACAGGCCATCCCTGCAGGGGCGGCAAATTTTGCCACCCGTGTTACCCTCCTCCGAATTTTCACAACTCCAGAGGATTTTCCATGTTGACTTTTTCTTCCTCTTTCTTCCTCATTTTCTAGACCTTCTTCCACCAGGCCTTTTTAAGTGACCTCTATTGACCATGATCACTTAAATTATGCTTTCCCCTTTCATCCACTCTCCTCTAATCTCATAATCATGTTTGCAGTATCTTCAGAGAACTCTTGCTCATCTGTACCTGTCTGACCAAAGCCTATTCCCATGTCTGAAGCTTCTCTGAAAAAGGAAAAGACCATGAAGTACAAGTATCAGGGCATCTTTCTACTCACTTCAGTCTCTTTGAATGTCAATGACATCCAAGACACCAAAATTGGCCACGTGGACATGGCCAAATTCACAGCCCGAACAAAGGTGACAAATCCAAGAACTGGGATGAAGAGGATCATCGAGAGTAACATCCACCTAGTGGCCGCCTTTCTAGTAGCAGCCCATCATACTGAGTTCATTCTCTAATATGCTCACTCCTACAACAAAGAGACCAGGTTGGTCTCAGATGCCAATAGCAACATGATGATTTGGTTGGATCCTGAATTCATTGATAAAGTTTTCATGTGCCCCCCAACCATCGAAGTAACCAAGATTGACTTCACGAACGCCCAGAAGGAATACGACAAAGACCCTGAAAGGTCAAAGAAAGTCATGAACTATAAGTGGTTGAAGACCCCTAGGACCGGCTTATTGAGATGGCTGCAAAACTTTCTGAGAAGTGATTTTATTGAGGAAGTTGGTGACTTGATCACCCTTCTTAGCAGAGTACGAGGCCTCCTATCTTCCTCACTATTCCATGAATGGATGTAACCATTCATTAAAATCATCCTCTAGGGCAAATAGGTCATCTTTTGGGGAGAGCAAATCAGTAATGCCCTCCATAAATAGCTAACCAAGGTACAGACTTCTTATAAGTTTTATATGACTTTGTACCTTATGTACATAGCTGCCACCATGCAAACTTTCCCGGGCTTAACCACAGAGGGGGAGAGAAAGACAACACTAGTGTACTCATATTACCCTCAGCTGACTCTACAAGGATTGACCTACCACTTCAAAAGGATAAATGATGCCTTTTTTGCCGCATTTCTATGCCTCTTCGACCCTTAGCTTGAGCAAAAGAGAGTATCAGACGAGGCTTGGACATTGGTCAATGATTACGGCTGCATGTTCCTTCAATTCTCCACTTTTTGCTATCTTTGGGTTGGCTTTTTCCAAGGCTACCCCTACATGATCCCCAGGTTCCCTTCAGATAAGCTGGTACTAATAGAACTTTATCGACAATTGATTGTCATACATACCAGACAAATGGAGCTGAAGAAACCAAGTTTCAAGTTTCCAATCGAGATTGGCAGGTACTCCATTGCAACAGCAGCCAAAGCCAAGGTCATGGAAACTGAAATACATATGGTCACTCTAAGACCATTTAAGAGAAGAGAAAAATTTGACTACAGGGGTGTCAAGGACAAAATCAAAAGGAAAACTCAGTTCCATGAGCCCATGATTGAGGATATTTAGATTGACCTAAGGACGGCTGAGGAAATCAGAAAAATGGACTTCTGTAGGCTGACCCTAGACCAAATTGAATATCTGGGACTTGCAGAGATCCCCTCCAATCTGGTCGATGATGGGAACATCGTAAATAGCAAATATCTAGTTGAAAAGGTTGCTGGCTCCCCCTTCCTCCAACTCAGTGGTCTCAAAAAGAGCTGACTTCTCTAAGGAAAAGATTCGAACCAATATTGGCTAACACCAATGATTAGTTAGCAGCCAAAGGGATCATCTTGAAAGAATTTATCACAGGATCAGAGGCTGAATACCAAGTAGAGTTGAAGAGGAAGGCTGAGAAAAATACCAAAAATAAAGGCGATGTTCCTTCTCCTTTTAGGCCTCACAAGCCTAGAATCATCTTTGTTTCCAAAAAGCCAAAGGCTACTGAAGAGCCTGAAGCAGCAGCTAAAGGAACCAAAAAAATGAGCCCTCAAACACAAGTAGCCTAGCCAATAGAGACAGATGATCAACCGCCAGGGCAACCAAGCACTAGACATTTACTCTCATAAGAAGAAGCGCAGCCGCTCAAGAGCATCTCTCCTTCTCCCCCTTAGTCTCTCGTGGTACCCTCTTCTCCTATCTCTCTGATCAGTGTTGCCTCTTCTGGAGCCACCTCTCCTTCCAGAGTCATATTCGGCGATCCTCAGGGCACTTTTGGAGGTTCTCCCCGCTCTTCTGGGTCTATTCCCAGTTTATCATCTCTTTCCTTAAACTTGGTAGCAAGCCCTACACAAGAGTCAGAATCAGTGGTTGGTGCAGTTTCGCTAGTTACTCCAATTGTAACTACTGTCACCATTAGTAGTGTAGAAGCTGCCATAGTAACACTAGCTGAGACAACTATTGTCATAATAGGTACTTCTCTCCTACCTTGGATGTCAACATTCACCCCCAAAAGAAAGAAGTTAGACATTTCTCCAGATGACTTTGACTTTGGCAAAATAGTGCCGGTGAAAGCTAAGGCTCCGAAGAGGCCAAAGATCCTCTCCAAAATTTTCAAGGAAAAGGGGCAAAAATTTCTAGAAATTGCCAAACCTCCACAGGATGTAACCTTGGAGGGTTTCGAAATGAGCAGCTATTCCATCTCACGTGTTGAACTTGGCAAAGTTACTCATGAAGGTGCGAAAAGTGACCTTCAGTCTGCTATGGACATCATGGTCCAAAAATTCAATCGAGAGAAAGAGATGAAAGATTATTACAAGGCTAAGATAGAGCAGCTAACAACAATAATAAGAAGGTTCACTCTTCCCCTTGAAGTGGTAACTCCAGAGGCCTTCTTAGTGGATGACCCAGTCATTCAAAAAACAAAAAAGATTTACTCGAAGGGAAAAGTCTTGGAGAATTATATTGAAAGAATGCATACTCGGGGAGTTTCTTTGTTATTAGAGGTTGCAAAAAGGACAGGTAAGATGAGGAAGGTAAAAGGAGAGTTAGATGACTTTGTCTCCCTTATCTCTCAAGAGATTGATAATTCAGAAAAGGATCTTAGCAAATGGAAGGAGATGAAGGATATGAAGAAAAGCACCTTGATATCTATCGGTGTCATCTCCAGTAAGGACTCTTATGTTAAAATCAAGGAGTCACTGATCTTCAGGATTTAGGTACTCAAAGATCAAATTGATGATCTCAAAGCTTTCAAGGAAGCTAGTGAGAAGAGTGACCTAAGCCTGCTGAATAAACTAGAAGAGCTGCCATGCAACCTAACCTCTAAGGACAATCAGTTCCTTCCGATAGAAGAAATGATTCAGAGTTTCAAAGAGATGATTCAGAGAGATTTTGAAGAAAAATCCTTCTCAATGTCTTCTATGGACAGTATTCTAGATGCTCAATTAACTTTGGAAAATCTAAAATCCAGATTAACTGGTCACACTAAGGCCATCACAACATTGAAGGACGCATTGATTAGAGCTAGGATTGTCTCCAAGAATACAGTTGCGCCAGTCAGCATAGGAATTCAGGCATCCATCACTATGTACGATGCCCATATGAAGAAATTTGGCAGCAAAAACTGAATTTCTCCCCTTCTTTCTTCTTCTTTCCTTATGCACTTCTATTTTGTGAGAAGTGTATGCAATTTTGTAAAATGTAATTACATGTAAATATTTTGAAAAAATATCTCAAAGTCAAAGATGAGTCATCGTTGACTGAGATATTTTTGTATTTTATTATTTTCTAGTTTTTGAGGATTTTCTCCCTATATATATAGTGAAGACCTCATTTGTAAAAGATCCTAGAAAATATAGAGAGTAAACACTCTACTGAAATTGAAGCAACTTTTGAGACTTTGTGCTCAAACTTGTAAATCATATTTTGTTGAATGAATAAGAAGCAGGTTTATTTCAGACTTTGTGTTGAAGTTATCTGTGTTGTCTAGAAAATAGTTTCTTATGTTTTCTTTCCTGATAATTTCTTGTTTATCTGATTTAATAAGCAAAGTGGGTGTGTTTATATTATCTGAGAGCATTTCTAAAGGTAGAGGATAGACTTTGAGCTTCTTTTATCTTTGAGATTCAGTTATCTTTTATAGTTTCAGACAAAGACTTTGTGCTTCGTTTCACTCTACAGTTACGTTTGCTCTAGATCGGTGAAAGAAGCTACGAAAGACTTTGTGCTTACATGAGTGTTCTTGTAGACTTTGTTACCTCAGGTGATCTCCTGATCTCCGTTTGATACCATTCCTGAAAGAAGAGGAGTGTTGTTAGCTAAGGACCAGGATTTCCCTCTTTTGTTCTTTATACATTACCTCTAAAAAAAGAGAGGTAGATGCTGTTATACCACCCCATATGTTATTTTCTGCTTAATTATATATATGCATATAGCACATGAATATTTATAGGGAACCTCCCCTTGATGAGAGGAGAGATTTACTTCGTCCAGATCTGGTAAACCCATACTTTTCATGGTGTAAATCTCCCTATGTTGTGGTTGATATACCCATTTTGTCATCAGTTAGTTGACGACAAAATATTCACCTAAAAGTTTTTTGGTGACTCTGTTGGGGACTACGAATGTGCATTTTGAAGCCTCAAGCTCCAACTTGAAGCAGTTTCAGTCCCTTTTCCATTTAAAATATGGAAACTTCACGCTACACAAGAAGCCAAAGATCTAAGGGTGTTTTTGACTCTGTGTTTGAGTTGGCACAGTAGAGAAATTTTGATCTATTTTCTCTACTGCCTTTCCTCCAATGATGTAGGAGTCTTCCTCCTGATCTTATCAAGTCACCAATGCAAGGTAGAGCTTATTTTCCTACTGTTAATCATGCCCTACCTTTAAATACCCCACCAAGGTTTGTTATTCCACCATTTAATCATCCTAACATAATGGGTCAAGGCCCGTGGGGTAATTCCTTTGGTCCTCTCAATTTGATTGCACCTCTACATGAACTACCTCATAGTTTTAGAAAAAACTTTCCCAAGTTTTTTGGTGATGGAAAAGTTCATCCCAACGAGCATATTTCCGCTTTCTCCATAGCATGTGGCATAATCAGCATGGAATTCAAGGATGTAGCAGTTAGGATTTTTGTGGAAACATTGCAAGGAGTTGCTGTAGATTGGTTCTACCACCTGCAGGCTGGGTCAGTAACATACTGGGATACGCTCAAGTCCAAATTTGAAGCTAGGTTTAAACCTGCTGAAGATGCACATGCTTTGTTGGCTCAGCTAACACAGTTGAAGAAAGAATTCCAAGAACCCATGAGGGATTTCATAGCTAAATTCAACAAGTTGAGAAATCGGATTCCAACTATGGCCCAGCCCACACTAGAAAATCTCAAGTGTTTTTTTATCAATTCGCAGCTTCTTGAAGTAAGTTTCCTGTTGAGGTGAGCTGGCCTTATAGATCTAGCCTTGGCTCAAAGTTTGGCTACTGAGATTGAGGATGATCTTATCCTGGCAGGTAAGATCAAAAAAGACCCTAGTGAAAATAAATTCCCTTCATCTGCTGAAAGTTCTTTAGGTACTATAGATCCTATGGTGCAGAAATTGATAAATGAACTGATAGCTTTGAAGAGACAAATGGCCCAAGGTACGTTTGCTCTTACCTATCGAGACATGCCTAAGAGAACGTTCTAGAATCAACAATATCAAGGTAATGCTACCCAGAACCAAGGGCAATCCAATCGCCTACCTCCCCCTCCAGGGAGATTAGCCATTGAAGCAGCACCTGCCAATTCAGTGGTTAGTTACCTAGAGGCTAAACACGAAAACTCATTTCAACCTCAGTTAGATCAATAAGAAGATGCTAATCTCTTCAATGAGCAGGAAGAGGAATTAGCTGGCGACTCCATTATTGATTTTCTAGATTACCAAGACGAAGCTGGAAGTAAAGGGGAGGGTTTAGATGGATCTTACGCTATTTTCACCAGATCTCCAAATTAGTCAGCCTCACAAGCTGACAAAGAAAAAGTAGAGGAAGAACCCCAGCCAGCGGTTTCCATTGCTAAACACGGGACTTCATTGCCTCCATAATCAAAAGATCAGGTGACCCATAAAAAAGTAAGTACTCCCAATCACCCGATATCTTCCACTTCTGTTACTCAGATCAGTACCACACCTACTAGAGCCCCAAATGATGGACTCTCTTCCTTTGTTACAAGTTTTTTTCAATTATTTGATATAATTGATCATGCTAGAAAGACTAAAATTCAAATGACAGAGGTTGAATATTTGAGGGCTAACCCAGAACAGTTTGATAGGTTAGCAGAATATGTAAAAAACAAAGCCGTCCCCATAGGACAAGATTCTTTGAAAGCTATTCATGATCCCCCTAAAGATAAACCGGCTCAAAATAATCTTGTTGTGACTCCTCCTGTCACTCTCGAGAAAATAGAACCTTTCTATGTTTCCCTACTTATAAATGGTTATAAATTGAGTAATTGTATTATAGACTCTGGAGCTTCAGATAATGTCATGCCCGCAAAAGTGGCAGATTCTCTTGGCCTGACTTTCACCAAAAATTTTGGGAGGTGTTTTTCCATGGAAAATAAGCAAGTCCCTCTCCTTGGTCAAATAAAAGATGCTCAATATGCCTTCGCAGATTTTCTAGAAAAGCAGATAAAAATGACGATTTTAGTGGCCGATGTTCCAGCATCTTACGACATCCTGCTTGGGTAGAATTTTTGTAAAGACATTGGAGGTGAGCTAAGTATGGACTTGTCAGAAGCAAGGATTTCAGTTCAAGGTGTCATGAAGAATTTGCTTCATAAAAAAGAAACAATGTATGTAGTTACCCGATCATCGGCACCAGAAGCTCAAATTGTATTTGAGTCCTCAGGGATGGGCAATTACTTTCTATCTATGGAGGGAACCCATGAGGCATCTGATGAAACTCCTTTGAGTGATAACTTGAGATTGTGTTTAGCTGGCATAGTGAGAAAATCAACAAATCAAGATGAACACATGGAAGAGCCTCTTCCCCCAAACAAAGGAGTTTTTAAAGAAAAAGCAACATCTAACGAGGTATGGACCTTAGAATTTGATGACAGCTGCTCCTCTACTGGATCGAGAGCCAGGGTTGTGTTGGTATCTCCTTAGGGAGATATTATTCCTTTGTCTTACAAATTGTAGTTCAATAATACCAACAACACGGCTGAATATGAGTCCCTATTGCTTTGACTACAGGCTACCAGAGAAAGGGGCATTAGGCTACTCCATGCTAAAGGGGATGCTGAGTTGATAGTCTGCCAAGTGAGAAACCTCTATCAAACAAAAAATGAAAGGTTGTGCCACTATCACAACTTGGTCTGGGATCAGATTGAAAATTTTGATGCTTTCAACATCTCTATCATTCCAAGGGAATTCAATGATCGGGCTGATGCATTGGCTGTCTCTGCCACCCTTCTAGTCCCTCACCCAAACTTTAAGGGAGATAGATACACTATTGAGCTGGTCTTTCAACCAAGTGTACCTGATAATGCCAACCACTGGCAAGTATTTAACAACGATGATCAAATCATCACCTTTTTGGAGCAAAAGGACAGTTTCGAACAACTGCATTTTGAAGGTAGTGAACTCTGAAAATATGAAACAACTCCTGAGACCAATATGGATACAGGTGAGGATTTCCTATAGCTTAAGGAGAATAAGATTCACAGAGGTCTGGTTTCCCTAGAGAAGTTGTTTGATAACCATGACATGTTTATTAAACAACAGTGAACAGATTCAAATTCTTCCCAAGATTTTGATCAGGTCAACTTAGGAACCCAGTGCGATCCTAAGATGGTAAACATTGGAAAATGCTGCACTCCTGAGGAAAGATATGAGCTTGTTAGCCTACTCTACCAATATATGGATGTATTGGCCTAATCCTACGATGATCTGAAATCACTCAAGCCAAATGACATCCATCACGACATTCCCTTGAAAGCCAACTCTATACCTTATAAGCAAAAATCTAGGCAATATAATCCAAAAATCTCAGGTACTATTTTAGCTGAGATACAAAAGATGCTAGATGCCCAGATAATTTTTCCAATCCATCACTCAACATGGATTGCCAACATAGTGCCTGTCAGAAAAAAGAATGGTGAAATTCGAATATGTGTGGATTTTAGGAACTTAAATCAGTTGTCTTTAAAAGATAACTACCCTCTTCCCATCATGCATCAAATTTTGCAGATGGTAACAAGGTCAGAAATGTTATCAATGCTAGATGGTTTTTTGGAGTACAATCAGGTTGAAGTCAAAAAAATAGATCAACACAAGACAACATTCACCACACCTTGGGGCACCTTCGCTTATCAAAGAATGCCTTTTGGTCTGATAAATGCAAGTGCCACATTTCAAAGGGCGATGGATCTCACTTGCAAAGATGAGATGGAAAAATTCATTATAGTATACCTGGATGATCTGACAGTGTTTTCAAAACATCGCTTTGAGCATGTTCACCATTTGCAAAAGATATTAGAATGTTGTCGTCAGAATGGTATCTCTTTAAACCCAAAGAAATCTATCTTTGGAGTAACTAAAGGGAAACTTCTTGGACACATCGTGTCCCGAGAAGGTATTAAAATTGATTCAAAAAGAGTCAAGTCCATCCAAGAACTTACTCTGCCTACCAGCAAGACCGCCATTCACTCTTTCTTTGGAAAGGTGAATTTTCTCTGAAGGTTTATTCTTGAGTTTGCTGAGAAAACCCATCATATTGTCAACATGATGAAGGGCAATGCTACATTTAGGTGGACTGTTGAGGGTAAATTAGTGTTCAAGAAATTAAAGAAGCAATCGCTTGTGCACTAGTCTCGGTCTGTCCAGATTATACTAAAAGTTTCAAAATATATAGTTATGCCTCCGAACATACACTATCGGCTATTCTGGTCTAGCAAAATCTAGAAGGTGCAGAATCCCCTATTTCATTCATGAGTTGTCCACTCAAGGATCATGAACTAAAATATTCTCTTATGGAGAAGCATGCATACATTGTAGTCAAAGTGGTTAAACACTTCAAGTTTTATATCCTGAATTCTCACACTGAAGTTCTCGTACCAGACACAATATTAAAATCTATTCTGACTCAGCAAGAGTTCGATACGAAGAGAGGTAACTGGATTGCCAAAACTCAGGAGTTTGATCTGGACATCAAACCAACCAAACTCGTACGGGGAAAGGGTCTTTGCCAATTGATTGCCAACAACATTCTAGGTGAAGTAGAAAGTGAAGAAGTAGAGATCGAAGGCACGCCTACGGTCCTCTTTGTTGCCACTACTGACGAATGGTATTCTGACATCACTCATTTTCTAACATATAGTGAGTGTCCTGCTCATCTTTTTTTTAAAGAGAAATAGAATGTTAAATTGAAAGCAGTTGGTTATGTTCTGTGGGATAATGGTCTTTACAAGAGAAACCTAGATGGAGCATTTCTTTGTTGTGTTGACAAGGCGCAACAAGAAAGACTCTTAGAATCTTTCCACAAACTAGCTTATGGAGGACATTTCTATGCACCAGTGATAGCACACAAAATTTTATGAGCAAGGTATTATTGGCCCACGCTGGTCCAGGCTGCCTATAAATGGGTGCATAGGTGTGAATTGTGCCAACAATTTGTTGGGAAGCCTAAGCTTCCTGCATTACCTCTCAAGCCGATTGTGATCGAGGAACCATTTTAGCAGTGGGTATTGACTTCATTGGGGTAGTCAACCCATCTTCAAGCACCACACATGATTATGTCCTCACGACAACAGATTATTTTACTAAGTGGGTGGAGGCTATCCCAACCAAGCATGCTACGTCTGAAGTGGTATGCAGCTTTCTCAAAGAAAATATCATCTCTAGGTTTGGGGTCCCACTAAAGATCGTAACAGATAATGTGGCCTATTTTTCATCACATGAAATTACTCAATTCTATTTTTATTATGGGATTATCTTATCCCATACTTCATATTATTTCCCTCAGGGAAATGGCCAAGTAGAATCGAGTAACGAGAACCTGGTCACTATTATCAAAAAGTTGGTGGACAACAATCAGAGAACGTGGCACAAAGAATTGTATGATGCTTTATGGGCAGATAGAATAACACTTAAAAGGGCTATAGGTATGTCCCCTTTCCAGCTTCTTTATGGGTTAAATGCTGAAATCCCCATCATCTTTGAACTACCAACACTCAGGTTAACTAAAGCAATCGAAGACTCAACCTTCAAAATCTCGGTCGACAAGAGAATCATGTATCTAAGCGAGCTGAATGAACATCGAGATATGGTAGTGGATCGAATTAAGGAACTTCAGAACTGGGTGAAAGCACTCTTTGATAAGAAATCTAAAGTTCATGAGTTCTAAGTCACAGATCAAGTCTTATTGTGGGACAAAAGGTGAGAACCAAAAGGGATGCACGACAAATTTGACTCCCTGTGGAGAGGCCCGTTCACCATTCGACAGCTTTGTGGTGAGGCTAGATTTTTGTTGAAATACAAAGATGGAACACCATTTGCACTACCTCACAGTGGATAGCATCTAAAGCTATTCAATCTTTGAGGCTTGAAGAAGTCCATTTGTATATATGTACAGTTTTTATGTTTTGTCTATTTTTCTTTCATTTTTAGCCTGACTCCGTAGCCCAATGGCTTGGATGAAGGCACTTAGAGACTGGTTTCTACTCCTGCTAATCAATTTGATTAATGGAAGCTCCCTTGTAGAAGCCAACTATTGTTTCCAAAATTGGATTAGCCTATTTTTGTGAACAACCCCTACGAAACTTGTTCGTTTCATCTTTTGTCTCTCTAAGTTTGCTTTTGAGATGAGTTTTTGAATTCATTCTTGGCTTGGCCTAAGAACGTGAGAGTGACCATGATCTCATTGTGACCAAGGAACCCCTCTCCCAAACTACCTCTTCCAGATTTGGTCTTTTCTTCTTTTGTGCACGAGCAACAACATTTGTCATTAGTGCATTTTGACCCTTAGAAAGTAAGGGCGGCAAAATTTACCACCCCTGCACTTTTCCTGCAAAAGTGGCAAATTTTTCTGCCCTTGCATCTTAACCTACAAGCGCAGCAAATTTTTCCACCCCTGCACTCGAACCCACCAAAACATGCAAGGGCAACAAATCTTGTCGCCCGAGCATGTCTCAATTTTTGTGTGCAGCATTTATTACCATGCGTAGCAGGTGGTTGGGGTTGATTTTCACCTCATATAAACTGATTTGAGTCCCATTTCTTCTCATTGCTTCCTCCTCTCCTCCTGACCTTCACGTCTGGATGATCTAGCGAGCTATTTGAAGAGCAATTTTGCAGATTCAAGCTTGTGGCACGTGCGGCTTTCTAGGTCAGTCTCATTTTTGCATTTGTTTTTTCTTTTTCATCAGTTTATCATTTTTAGTGAAGCTTTATCTCTTCAGGGATGGCTAAAATGCCATCTCTCTCCATTCCCCACATTTTTGAACCTGCACAAACGGCGAACCTTGCCGCCCGTACCCCCCGTGGGTTTTCATCCCAAAGCCCGCAAGGGCGGCCATTTTCGCTGCCCATGCATCTCGTTCTCCCTTACCTTTTCTTTCACCTTCATGGGTGGTGAATTTCACCACTTGTGCTCACTCTTTCATGCATGAGTGGTGAAATTCGCCGCTCGCCCACGCTTCTTTGCCCGACATGTATTGGTGGTGAATTTCACCACTGAGACATGTCTAGTTTGCAGGGGCGGCAAATTTTTCCACCCCTACCTTTGCTTTTTCAAACTGTAGGGGCAACAAAATTTGCCACCCATACCTCTTTTTTCCTCCAAATTGCAAGGGTAGTGATTTTTGCTGCCCGTACAGGCCATCCCTGCAAGGGTGGCAAATTTTGCTGCCCATTGCAACCCTCCTCCAAATTTTCACAACTCTGGAGGATTTTCCACGTTGACTTTTTCTTCCTCTTTCTTCCTCATTTTCTGGACCTTCTTCCACTCAGCCTTTTTAAGTGACCTCCATTGACCATGATCACTTAAATTGTGCTTTTCTCTTTCATCCACTCTCCTCTAATCTCATAATCATGTTTGCAGTATCTTCGGAGAACTCTTGCTCATCTGCACCTGTCTGACCAAAGCCCATTCCCATATCAAAAGCATCTTCAAAAAAGGTGAAGACCATGAAGTACAAGTATCAAGGCGTCTTCCCACTCATGTCAGTCTCCTCGAATGTCGACGACATTTGAGACATCGAAATTGGCCACGTGGACATGGCCGAATTCATATCCCGAACAAAGGTGACGAATCCAAGCACCGGGATGAAGAGGATCATCGAGAGTAACATCCACCTGGTGGTCACCTTTCTAGTAGCAGCCCATCATACTAAGTTCATTCTCTAATGTGCTTGCTTCTACAACAAAGAGACCAGGTTGGTCTCAGATGCCAATAGCAACATGGTGATTCGACTGGATCCTGAATTCATCGATAAAGTTTTCATGTGCCCCCCAGCCACCGAAGTAACCATGATTGACTTTGCAAATGCCCAAAAGGAATACGACAAAGACCCTGAGAGGGCAAAGAAAGTCATGAACTACAAGTGGTTGAAGACCCCCAAGACCGGCTTATCGAGATGGCCACAAAACTTTCTGAGAAGTGATTTCATTGAGGAAGTTGGTGACTTGATCACCCTTCTTAGTGGAGTACAAGGCCTCCCATCTTCCTCACTATTTCATGAATGGATGTACCCATTCATTAAAATCATCCTCTAGGGAAAACATATCATCTTTTGGGGAGAGTAGATCAACAATGCCCTCCATGAATAGCTAACCAAGGTACAGACTTCTTACAAGTTCTATATGACTTCATACCTTGTGTACATAGCTGCCACCATGTGAACTTTCTCAAGCTTAACCACAGAGAGGGATAGAAAGACAACCCTAGTGTACTCATATTACCCTCAGCTGACTCTGTAAGGATCGACCCGCCACTTCAAAAGGGTAAATGATGCCTTTTTTACCACATTTTATGCCTCTTTGACCCTCAGCTTGAGCAGAAGAGAGTATCAGAGGAGGCCTGGACAGTGGTCAACGATTACGGCTGCATGTTCCTTCAATTCCCCACTTTCTGCTATCTTTGGGTTGGCTTTTTCCAAGGCTACCCCTACATGCTCCCCAGGTTCCCTTCAGATAAGCTGGTACTAATGGAACTTTGCTGATAACTGATTGTCATACATACCAGACAAATGGAGCTAAAGAAACTAGGTTTCAGGTTTTCAATCGAGATTGGTAGGTACTCCATTTCAACAGTAGCCAAAGCCAAGGTCATGGAAACTAAAATGCAGATGGTCACTCTAAGACCATTTAAGAGAAGAGAAAAATTTGACTACAGGGGTGTCAAGGACAAAATTAGAAGGAAAACTTAGTTCCATGAGCCCATGATTGAGGATATCTAAATCAACCTAAGGACGGCTGAGGAAATCAGAAAAATGGACTTCTGTAGGCTGATCCTAGACGAAATTGAATATTTGGGACTTGCAAAGATCCCCTCTAGTCTGGCCGATGATGGGAACATCATAAATAGCAAATATCTGGTTGAAAAAGTTGTTGGCTCCCCCTTCCTCCAACTCAGTGGTCTTAGAAAGAGCTGACTTCTCTAAGGAAAAGATTTGAACCAATATTGGCTAACACCAATGATTGGTTATCAGCCAAAGGGATCATCCTAAAAGAATTTGTCACAGGATTAGAGGCTGAATACCAAGTAGAGTTGAAGAAGAGGGCTAAGAACAGGACCAAGAATAAAGGCGATGTTCCTTCCCCTTCTAGGCCTCACAAGCCTAGAATCATCTTTGTTTCCAAAAATCCAAAGGCTACTGAAGAGCCTGAAGCAACAGCTAAAGGAACCAAAGAAATGAGCCTTCAGACACAGGCATCCCAACCAATGGAGACAGATGATCAACCATCAGGGCAGCCAAGCACTGGACCTTCACTCTCACAGGAAGAAGCACAGCCACTCAAGAGTATCTCTCTTTCTCCCCCTCAGTCTCCCGTGGCACCCTCTTCTCCTATCTCTCCGATCAGTGTTGCCTCTTCTGGAGCCGCCTCTCCTTCTAGAGTCATATTTGGCAATCCTCAAGGCACTTTTGGAGGTTCTCCCTGCTCTTTTGGGTCCATTCCTAGTTTATCATCTCCTTCCTTCAACTTGGCAGCAAGCCCTACACGAGCCAAAATCAGTGGTTGGTGTAGTTTCATCGATTACTCCAACTGCAACTACTGTCACCACTAGCAGTGTAGAAGCTGCCACAATAACACTAGCTGAGACAACTATTGCCACAACAGGTACTTCTCTCCCACCCTAGATGTCATCATTCACCCCCAAAAGAAAAAAGTTGGACATTTCTCCAGATGATTTCGACTTTGGCAAAATAGTGCCAGTGAAAGCTAAGGCTCCAAAGAGGCCAAAGATCCTCTCCAAATTGGTCGAGGAAAAGGGGCAGAAATTTCTAGAAATTGCCAAACCTCCACAGGACGCAACCCTTGAGGGTTTTGAAATGAGTAGCTATTTTATCTCGCATGTTGAACTTGGCAAAGTTACTCACAAAGGTGCAAAAAGCGACCTTCAGTCTGCTATGGACATCATGGTCCAAAAATTTGATTGAGAGAAAGAGATGAAAGGTTATTACAAGGCTAAGACAGAGTAGCTAATGACAGTAATAAGAAGGTTCACTCTTCCCCCTGAAGCGGCAACTCCAGAGGCCTTCTCCGTGGATGACCCAGTCATTCAAAAAGCAGAAAAGACTTACTCGAAGGGAAAAGTCCTAGAGGATTATATTGAAAGAATGCATACTCAGGGAGTTTCTTTGTTATCAGAGGTTGCAGAAAGGACAGGTAAGATGAGGAAGGTAAAAGCAGAGTTAGATGACTTTATCTCCCTTATCTCTCAAGAGATTGATAATTTAGAAAAGGATCTTAGCAAATGGAAGGAGATGAAGGATATGAAGAAAATCACCTTGATATCTATCAGTGTCATCTCTAGTCAGGACTCCTATGTTGAAATCAAAGAGTCACTGATCTTTAAGATTCAGGTACTCAAAGATCTAATTGATGATCTCAAAGCTTTCAAGGAGGCTAGTGAGAAGAGTGACCTAAGCATACTGAATAAACTAGAAGAGCTGCCATGCAACCTAACCTCTAAGGATAATCAGTTCCTTCTGGCAGAAGAAATGATTCAGAGTTTCAAAGAGATGATTCAAAGAGATTTTGAAGAAAAATCCTTCTCAATGTCTTTTGTGGATAGTATTCTAGACGCTCAGTTAACTTTGGAAAATTTAAAATCTAGGTTAACTGGTCATGCTAAGGCCATCACAACATTGAAGGACACATTTATCAGAGCTAGGATCGTCCCTAAGAATACAGTTGCACCAGATAGCATAGGAATTCAGGCATCCATCAATATGTACGATGCCCATATGAAGAAATCTGGTAGCAAGAATTGAATTTCTCCCCTTCTTTTTTCTTCTTTCCTTATGCACTTATATTTTGTGAGAAGTGCATGCAATTTTGTAAAATGTAATTACATGTAAATATTTCAAAAAAATATCTCAAAGTCAAAGATGAGTCATCGTTGACTGAGATATTTTTGTATTTTATTATTTTCTAGTTTTTGAGGATTTTCTCCCTATATATATAGTGGAGACCTCATTTGTAAAAGATCTTAGAAAATATAGAGAGCAAACACTCTACCAAAATTGAAGCAACTTTTGAGACTTTGTGCTCAAAATTGTAATTCATATTTTGTTTTAGATTAAGGTAAAAATAGGTTTTGAAGGGACCCCGAAACCCTACACAAGGGGAAAGATAAACTTTAAAGCACAACTAGGTTAACAAAAGAACCTGATTACAAAATAGAACCAACACCAAGTTTTACATGGACCTGTAACTAATAAATATGACCATACAAAGCAGCTGTCAAACACTGAACTAAAAATTAACCAACTGGAACAGCTAGCTGAACAACCTTCCAGTCCAGTAATCAGTAAACCCGACTAGTTTACTACACCCAAAAAAACTAGTCAGCAAAAGGGAGCTTTAGATGAATCTCTTAAGTTTAGATTTTTTTTTACATGACCCGAGATTCATATCAAGAGGAGGGACTGAAGGATTAGACTTCTTTCTCCTAACTGCTGTCCATCCATCCTCCCCCTTGGCTACCTCAGCAACCCATGCCTCAGAAGACAATGAACTTTGGGTTCCAGAGGGCATAAAATCCTTATGATAATTAAACACAGTCTGGCTCTTTGAGAGATCCTCCAGAACAGGGGAAGATACCACCACCTCCTCCTCTGGCTCCACAGTATCACTAGCCACAGCCACCGCAGGGGCTTCATTAGAATGATTCACCAATGATTCCTCTTTATCTTCTGGTTCAGATTGTAAACTTTTCTTGTTCTCAGTCTTAGATTCTAAAGTTGCTTCCAGAGGTTGTTTGTCAATATTATGTTCAGAGGAACCCTTAGGCCAGCAAGAAGGTGAACTTCTGGGATGAGATTTCCCAGCAACACGAGCAGTAATATGTCCCATTTGGTGGCATTTCCTACACCAAAAAGGGATCCCCTCATAATCCAAAATTTGTGTCCAGGTACCCCTTGGGGATTCAAGGCAAATCACCTTAGGAAGGCCCTTAGAAACATCCAAATCTACCAGAAATCGTGCACAAGTCAAATGGTTAAGAGTCGGACTATCTTCTTCATATAAAAAATCCCCTATAGCGTTTCCAATGGTTTTAAAAACTGCCTCTTGCCATAGGTGTAGTGGAAGATAAGGGAGCCGCACCCATATAGGGAGCTTGTTAAAGGATTCTGAGAGAGGATTAAAATCCTTATGTCGAGGTTTGGCCATAAGGGGAAATCTGCCCTGCCAAGAAAAATTATTGTGACACAAAATAGATTTTCTATCTTTAGGACTTTTAAATATTACTATAAAAAAGCCCCTGGCACAAAGATGGATCTGACCATCTTTAATTTGTAGCCAGTTCTTTGAAATCCAATCCTGTAGATCTACAAGAGAAGGCCAAAAACCACGAAAATGAAAAATGGCAGCACAAGAAGAAAATCATTCTTTCGATTGGCCAATGCTTTCCACTAAATTAGGGTCTAGAGTTACCTTCATCAATTTTAAAGCACTTACAGGTGAAACGCGGGTTTGCCCAAATGTGGCATGAGGCAATGCATCATGTATATCTACTTCAAAGGCCACCACATCCACAAAGGATCTCCCCCCAGGTCCATACCCTGAACCAAGAGCATTGGCCGGACACAGAGCCGTTGTATCTCCAGTCCCCGCTGAAGAAATAGCTTTCTGATCCCTCCCCTCACTAGCAGGAAAAACCCCACCTGTAACGGTGGCCACAACCACACCTCCCGCCGAATTCACTACGGCCAATTTCAAATTCTTTGGGAGTGCACACACAGGAGACATAGCGGTTATCATAACTTACCGATACTTAGAGGTTATCATAACTTACCAATACTTAGCGGTTGTGATCATGTTTGTAAATCATATTTTGTTGAATGAATAAGAAGTAGGTTTATTTTAGACTTTGTGTTGAAGTTATCTGTGTTTTCTAGGAAACAATTTTTTATGTTCTCTTTCCTGATAATTTCTTGTTTATCTGATTTAATAAGCAAAGTGGGTGTGTTTATATTATCTGAGAGCATTTCTAAAGGTAGAGGATAGACTTTGAGCTTCTTTTATCTTTGAGATTCAGTTATCTTTTGTAGTTTCAGACAAAGACTTTGTGCTTCATTTCACTCTACAGTTACGTTTGTTCTAGATCGGTGAAAGAAGCTAGGAAAGACTTTGTGCTTACATGAGTGTTCTTGTAGACTTTGTTACCTCTGGGGATCTCCTGCTCTCCGTTTGATACCATTCCTGAAAGAAGAGGAGTGTTGTTAGCTAAGGACTAGGATTTCCCTCTTTTGTTATTTATACATTACCTCTGAAAAAAGAGAGGTAGATGCTGTTATACCACCCCATGTGTTATTTTCTACTTAATTATATATATGCATATAGCGCATGAATATTTATATGGAACCTCCCCTTGATGAGAGGAGAGATTTACTTTGTCCAGATCTGGTAAACCCATACTTTTTATGGTGTAAATCTCCCTATGCTGTGGTTGATATACCCATTTTGTCATCAGTTAGTTGACGACAAAATATTCACCCAGCACATTATAGAGTTACCAAGTGGTTGCATAACTGACATATACATTTCTAATTATAGTTACACATCTTTAGTTACATTATGTAATCTAGTTACAGATGCATCTATGAAACATGGGTAGGTAATTATGGAGTCATAGTCTACTTGAGTTCTTGAGTCACCTACATGAGAGGGTTGGACACACCATCAATCCAATATAAGATATTCATAGGTCATGATACACCAAGTAGGGGTGGGCAATGATGGAGTCAAAACCAAATTGAATTCTTGAGCCACTCATACATGGGGATTGAGTTAACCATCAACTCAGTCTAATTTAATCACTAATTTATCACTATATACATACACACACATAGGTTATCACCATGTTTATGCATTAGTTCACATACCCAGTGAGGTGCATTCATTCCTTTCCTCTCTCTTATCTCTTTACTCAATTTTTTATTTTCTTTTGATATCTACTAAGGTCTAAGTTATACATGTTTCATTTTTATGATGCGTAATAGAATGTGATTCACATACTCAGATCTAGATTCATGGGATTCACCTCTTAATTAAGTTCATGTCTACTTATTTTTCCTTTATCCTAGTCATTTCAATTTACTACATTTATACAATAAAGGTGGGGGGGGAAAATGTAACCATCTAAAAATGACCATTGAGTGCTAAGAGTGTTACTTGAGACCACCCATCCCTAGCTTATCCCTAGACATATCTTATAGCCTATTTAGACACTTATCCATCCTTTGTGTAGGCCACAAACATCCTTAAACTTTCCTAAATCAGTCTTAGACGCTCACTTTAACATCTTGGCCCCTAGTACCTTAGGCTCTACCACCTGGACATTAACACCATAACTTGGATAGTAGCACCAATGGCACTAATGTCCTAGAAACTAGGTGCTATTATATTTGTCCCTCCTTTTGCCACCGATGGATATATTTTCATAATAATAATCACCTATGGTCATATAGTCCTCTTTTAAGACCCACACAAGCACTAAAATAATATATATACATGATTCTTAGCACATTATTCATTAGATGCAAATAACACAAATAACCTCAGAATAAATTGTGCACAATCAAGGTTATTAATCCCTATTTTGAGATAATATTGCATACAACAATTTAAAAAATTCCTAAGCTTAGATTACTCATATTTACAATCTTAAGCACACTTAAATAACTCAAACTGGCATTCAAATTATCTTCACTTTCACTTGCACTAGCACTTAGGTGGGGAGAACTATATTAGGCTTAATCCCTCCTTAGAGTATTGGTATGTAGGAAACTCTCACAATATGGTGTTGAAGATGTCTAGCCTACCCAAATAACATCACATGTTGCTACTTGTGATAACCGAATATCCTAGCAATATGGAGGTTTAGGGTTTACATATAAAATTAGTCAAAAAAGGCCATTGATAAAGGATTAGAAATCATGTGCATAGGAACAAGCTTGGAAAACTCAAACATAGCTACACTTAGAAGCTCAAAACAATTATGAACAGAGGACACTAGTGCTAAAAGAAGGAAACTAGTGCCATTGGTGCTACTATCTAGGAAGGGTTTTTATACATGAATCCTACCTACAACACTCAGATCAACTCTTGTCCTAGTTTTTAACCTCTAGATCTTTCATCTCAGTTAATTTCTAGCTAAGTGTTTGTGAATACACCAAATCACTTTCATACAATGATTGTGGCATACTTTTTAGACTAGACAATTTATTTTAGACTAAAGTATATGTGAACTGAGTAATGTGTCTAATTTTTAAATAACTTAAATATAATTTGGACCAGAGTCATAGATGTTTTATGGCATGGCATATTAAATAAATATGAGTTGAAATTAACCTTATCCACATATTCTTACCTTGAATAAGTTAAGTAATGGTTATTTTGTGAGCCAAGGGGATCATGCATGAGACAAATTCCACTAGATATCAAGACATTGATGGTATATAGTAAGATTGAAGACATGGAAATGGTTGGCTAAGTCTATCTACACTACCTAGAGGTGGAAAAGGTGTAGTGTCTAGGAGACAACAAAAAATTAGGACATCAGCATTGAAAGAACAAGTGGAAATGAGATATGAAGGCATAAATTTGAGGAGGTTTTCCATAAATAGTGGCCAAAAGGGACCTTAGGTGGAGGGGGAGTTGAACTTAGGGTATGCCATGAGAACCTGTGGAGACCTGAGATGACATGAAGAGAGCTCTCATGTAAAGGAGTTACACCCTAGTATGAAAATGTTATGTGCAAAGGAGTAGGATCAAGTCTTGGGAGAAGAAGTTGAGGTACTTTAGTAGAATATTACGCTAGTAAGGACTACCATGGAGATGCCTGATTTACCCCTACCTAAAAAAATTGCTTAAGCATTTTGATTATTATTAGTTTAGACTCAAGAAGCAATGTTTATATTTATAACATTAGAAATTGAAGGTTTTATAACATGAACAAAGAAAATGAAAGAAATGTGTTGAGACACATTGAACTATACTATCCAATCAAACCAAAATATTGAATGGAGGGAATGTTTTTTGTCCTTAAGAAATAAAAACTAGAGTACCACCAGTGGAGGGGGTATGACCCCTCAAATAATTAAATTATCACAAAGTAGAGCAATCAAGGTTAAAGTCTAATTGAAGGTCTAATAGATTCTTTAGATAGCTAGTGGGGTAGTAGTGTCACCCGTCATGGGAGGTAGTGGGGACATACCACTAACATAAGGAATTACTATAGGTAGTTATAATTAAGGATCACCTCTGACCATTACTTCAATACATCAAGTGAATGTTGTACCCATATCCTCCACATATGTCATATACAAGATGTTACTAAGTCTACAAGAGCATCGAGTAATGATGTGTCCAAAAATGTGAACTTATATAGAATTTCAAGCGGATTCCTTAGTTAAATTACAAAGAAAAGTAGTTCTCTACAACATTTAGGATCTTGCCCATACCTAGTACAAATTGTATGATCTAGTCCAAAATATTTAGGATTATGACCTTCTCAACATAGACTTCATAAAAGTGTTTGATTTCCCTAAGTTCAAAAAACATAGCATTATTTTATTAAAGGAGATCAAACAAGAACCAATGGGAGAATTCATGCCTATGACACCTAGTTTAAGATGTTGATATCTAATCTCTCTTATGGACTCCACCCATCACAACATGTGTAGTGGTTTATTGGAGGATTGGTTGTTAATATCGATGCATCCTTTTGATGAGGAATCTCACTAAGCCATGAGAAGATATAAAAGTTATGCTATGAGCTTAGGTAGTGTGAGGTATGGATTATAGAGTAAGTCTAGTACTAATAGTGACTATTATGTCAATGAGATCAATTATACATAAAATGGTGCCCAAAAATACACATGACACTCACAGTAGACTATGGTGCATTAAATACAAGTTAGAGGGGTAATTTAAGAATAAATTCCCTAGGTGGAACATGCGTACCTTGATATCATCATGTGAATTTTTTTGAGAATGTCTTGATTTGAGAAAGTTATCATTCTACCCCACATAACCAAGTAATAAATTCTCTTTACTTTAATATCCATGACACCTCTACACATAATACATGGAATTTTAAGGTGGTTAATGAGTTAAGGGATTGAGATATAAAGCAAGTAGTAAGAGTACCTTCAGATCAAGAATATTATGGATACAAGAAACAACATAGATAGAGAGGTCATAGAGGTAGAGGACACTTTGGTGTAAGGTTACCATCATGTAGTTAGTTAAAAATGTGAGGTGCCTGATGAATTTTAGAGTGATTTCCTTACATACCCCACTTATGCGTATTACCAACTTGTGCATATTTCCAAGGCAACCATGAGGATGAGGATTTTACAAAACTTTATGAGAAGATAACCCATAAATTAAGTTTGATAATGGAAACATAATGATCTCATGTAGGTGGAAACCGAATAACTAGGCCCACAAGGCCCATGTTAAAAATAATCTAAATTTCAAGGTGGAAGTGATAACCATGAGAAACCTAATCATGAAATGAATCATCATCCCTAATTGTAAGGTATAACTAGGCTATGATACAAAAAGTTATAAAGCGCACATGGGGCACCCCATCCCGAAATGAGTACCATACCTCAATAGAACACATTATAAGGTGACACTTTAGGAGTCTATGGACATGATACAAAATCTACAAGGTGAGTTACACCATGTCTATGACTTAGAAGAAAGAGTGATAAAAGAGATTTAACCACAAGTATCCATTGATACAAAGGGAGATGATATCACCAAGTATATATCCCTTTTACACCTTGATGTAATGGTATCAATTCTCAAGAACCTACTAGTTAAATACAAGGTAAAGTAACCCATTGATGTAATAGACCTAATATGGTAAGGAGGGATTTGAAGATCACCTTGAACTCAAAATATGATAGGGAGTTATAATTGGATGTGGATATAAATGTTTAGCATGTTTATGACATTTTTATAGACAACAAGGTAAATGTCAATATTCTAAGGGGGGATTCTTAGCACGAGATGGGTAACATTACCTTATGATCATCCCCACATGTTTTTTAATGGAAAATAAAACTAAGGTCCAACCCATGGGTATTATTCCCAACTCTAGCCTAGAGATATTGGTTGAAATGTTTTAGGTAGAATTTTAGGTATTTGAGCTAGTAGAGGCCAATAACTACCCAGCATTTCTTGGTAGGCCATGGTTCTATGCAAATAACACTAATATTCACTTCAAGTATCACTTTATGAGATTTGATAATGGCAAGGATCTCATGGTCATCTCTTTTTTAGTCAATCAAGGACCCCCTTATGTAGAAAGTCTTAATTTTAAGGATGAGATCAACAATATATATAATGTTATTACACAAGGAGTACATAATTTGGAACCTAATGCAAATGTATTCTTACACTAAGATGATTCTTAGTAAATCCTTGACATTAAAACTATTGCTTGTGAGCAGTGGGTCTAAGAGTCTTATGATGAAATAGGGTGTAATGTGGAATAATTTGGGTGAGGCCCAAATCTTAATAAATATGATAAACTGGTCATGTCATTACTAAGCCTACTTTAGCCTATATAATGGTCTTAGTACTACACATCAAGTCTAATGTTAAATGGGTATTATAGATAAGTAGAGGGAGACTTACTAATATGGCATATTTTACTAGTTCCACCAACGTCGATCTAAAAGAACATGACTTGGAGGCTTAAGTATCAAAGGAGTAGGATCAAATAAACACCCTAGTGTACTCTCTAAAAATAATTTTTATGCATTGGTGAGACACCCAAAAAATTATTTTACCAACCTCAATTAAAATCAAAGATGTCATGCATTCCTATTTTGAGTAGAGTAATCATCGTAAAAAACTACCAATCTATAGTGGTAGCTTGGACCCATGTACACATGTGTAGGCTTGTGAAGAGACCTAGTTGAAAAACCCTTTTTGCCTACCAATCAAGATTTTGTTTCATTATTTATATTGTTTATTAACCATTTGGGCCCACATATGATACATTTTTAATGAAACATATAGGGAAACAACCAATTTGGATACCTTAAAGCAAAGGTTTGTTCCCACATTCTCTTTCTCCTTTCACAAGAAAAAGCTAGTTGAGCCCTTATATATCATACAATGAGACATATTTGAAGATGATGAAATCATGGAGGAATGAGTCACATGGCTATGTGGAGATAATGGGTTAGCCTTTCCAAATTTATTGAGGATTATAGTGTGAATAATTACTCTAGTGAAGAAGATAATATTGTGTGGATAGAGTAAAATGGTGATATGTGATAGAGAAATATAAGATGGTATGAAAGGTGGAGGAATATAATTATGAGGGAGAAACATATCACTTTCATGTGGACACCACCCAGGGAGAATGATAAGTGGTTGACACACCATCTTAGTGTTATTAGTGGTACCAAAAACTTTTAAAGACAACCAAATTAAACATAGGCTCAATGAAGGAGATGAAGATTACTACTATTGATGATTATTGGTAATGTGTGGAGATGGCATGAATTTTTGAGCTCCTTTAGGAATATAAAAATCTATTCATAATAAGTTATAGGGAAATGAAGGGAGTGCATCCCTCTTTATGGAAGAATAAAATCACTCTAGTATAAGGTGTGGACCTATAAATGAATTCCAAACTTTGTGTAAAAGTGAAAGATAAAATTTGTAACATATTAGTTGTATATGGAATCTACATGATAGGGGAACATGAATGGGTGAGTCCTATTATAAAAATCAATAAGGATGGGTGCATATGAATTTACATTGACTATCACCTCCTCAATGTGGAATCTATCATAAACCCATTCCCTACTCTTTTCACTAATGAATTATAGGAGTGATGGGATGTGAAGTGTACACATTCATAGATATCTTCTCTAAGTATCATAAATTTTAGATCAATAAGGAAGATAAATTGAATACCACCTTCACCATATAATGACCCGCATTCACCTATAATCTTATGCCCTTTGGTTTAAATAATGCCCCTACAGTCTTCTCGTGGATAGTTATTGATGGATTTAAAGAATTTTTCCACCATTTTCTCCAAGTTTACCTTGATGAATTGATAGTCTATGGTATCATAAAAGACCATCACAAAAAATTGAGGCTCATGTTCAAACATTCTAATAGTTAAATTTTTTGTTAAATTGAAGAAGTGTATTTTTCCACCCTATTTGGCACACTTATTGGTCATATCATCTACAAGCGGGTCTCTCAATCAATAAAAAAAAAGGTGGTTTTCATTATTCAACTCAAGGTTCCTAAAAACCAATGAGAGGTGTGTATTTTATTAGGGCATACCGATTACTACCAAAATTCATCTGACATTATGCTAAAATCCTCATAGCATTAAAATAGATCTTACATAAACATCGATCATTTGTGTGGGGCAGAGGAACAAGATCAGTCACCTAATATAATTTTCAAGTTAGAAGCTCACCCTACTGAGCAAAATTACACTACCATTGAGTGCAAAGGCCTGGTAATGATTATACACTTCAAAATTTTCACAAATACTTGGCATCAACTCCTTTTGAATTCTTCACTGATCATGAGGACTTTATGTGGTTAATAATCCCATCCTACATAGACACATTTGTATATGGATATTAATCTTTCAAGAATTTTAGTATTCAATGATTGTTAAACCACATAAGCAGAATTTTTACCCTAACCACTTATCTTAACTCACCACTAGAGAAAACATGTGAAAAATTAAAGATTATATGCCAAATTTCCCATAGTAACTTGTTGAGATTATCACCTTCCTCACCTTTGGGGTCATGCCTTATAAACTCTCTACTAAAGAGAAGAATAAACTAGCCATTAGAGCCACCCCATATCAACATATCATTAGAGAGTTATATAAGTTAAGCTATGATAAGATCATGCATTGTTATATCCTAGAACATGAGTGAAATAATGTACTACTTGAGGCATATGAAGCTGTATATGGAGATCACTTCATTGGTGAAGTAACAAAATGGAAAATTCTATTGTCTAGCCTATTGTATCCAATCATATTTCATGATGTTAAGGAATATACATGGAAATATGATATATTCCAATGAAATGAGAAGTTGAATCACATGGATGAGATGCTTCTATTCCCCATTTTTGCACAAGCACCATTTGAAAAATGGGTCATCAAATTTATGGGCCCTATTTCTCCAATTGTAGGAAGGACCAGTGTATAATACATTATCATTAAAATTGACTATTTCATTAGATGGGTTAAGGTTGTGCCTACCAAAAATTAAATTATATCCACAACCACGTGTTTTATTTGGGAAAACATAATCAACTAGTGTGGATGCCCCCTCATCCTGACCAGTGAAAGGGGCACCCACTTCATCAATGAAACTATGTGAATTATCCTATCTAAATTCATTATCACACATCATAAGACAACCCCCTATCTTCTCCAAGTAAATATAAATTCTAAAGCTTTCAATAATATACTAGGTAGCTATCTCACTAATATTTATGATGTAGGTCAAAAGGATTGGTATGACTAGGTTTTAGTAGTCTTATGGGATTACTACAGTACTTATAAGTTCCTAAACAAGTCTAAACCATTTTAGAAGGTGTTTGAAACTAAATTTATTCTACCCATGGAATTAATAGTACCTTAATTACACATCACCGAAGTCTATCATCTTGATGACACTGAGTCTCTTACTATGTGCATCAAATAACCTATGAAGTTTGACGAATGATGTGCCATTGCTCAATGGAGCCAAATTACAAAAAATTACTAGGGTAATAAGCACATTAAGGGAAAGATACTGATTGAAGGCCACCCTATTTTTATTTATGATTCTATATATATGAATCTTCTATAGAAAATTTAGATTCAATGGCTTGAGATTTATGTAATTCATAATATTTTAGAAATTGGTACATGAAAACTGCATACTTTAGATGGTGAAATGTTCCTTAGGAATTTCAATAGAAATCAACTTAAGCCATAATAGAATTAGCATGTTTGAGTAGTGATGTAATAAGGCAAATTCCATTTCCATTCTACATTTCTCTTGCTTTCTAAAGTATGGTAGATTATATTAGTTTTTGGCACATTGGTTACATGTCCTTGATTTATTTATGTGTGTGTGTTTTGTAAATCTAATCAGGTGATTTAAATGGGGGATTTTTGGAAGGTAATATCCACTAGACATCTAAGATTATGGGAAAGTGTTATAACACATTTTGTAAAAAATATCTCTTTATCTACAAGGATTAATTTGGTACTTTCAAGTAACCTAAAGGTTTAACGCTTCCTTGGTAATAATTTTTGTATCCAACATAAATGTAGGGTCTGACATTTATTGAATATACTTACCCATATTTCACAATCCTAGATAAAATACATATCATGCCAAAGGACCGAACATAAAAATTTGTGTGGGGTGGGGGGGAGGTAAAAGCAAACATGGTAAAATCTAGGAAGTATAGATGGGAATAACACAAAAATTACATAACTAATGAAAGATAGCATCGAGTCTTATGACTAAAACATTAAAAATTTAGGGAATGGATGCATGCAAGGATAAAGAAATCACACTACCTAACATAAAATGAAAAGAGTGGATATAGTATGATGACATCACCTAGACATTTCAAATTTTAAAACTATCATAGTAAACAACTAGAATGTACTTATAATTAATAAAAAGATTCAAACATTGAAATCTCATGTGTGGGAAGTAGAGATGTCATTGAATTAGAAACTAATGCATTCAAATTAGGCATTGGGAAAAGTGTTAAGGAGGATAGGAAGGGGAAAATATGGTAACTCATCATTTTGTATTCAATATCCATAAGTGACCCCCAAAACTTGAGCAAACTAGAGCAATTGAAAATCTAGATGAATAATTAACATATCCAAGTCTTTGTGACTCAAATACTCTAGATCTTAGGATAGTATAATATTGAGTAGAAGGAATTTGATAAGTTACAGGTTTCAGAGATCGTAAAAAAAAATTAAAGTTTCAAAAAGCTCAAAGATGAATCCAACATTTCCATTTATGGATTAAGATTAAAATAACAAAGATTATAGGTTTCAACTAAATAGGAAATGCAAGGGTGAACCAAAGATGTTTCAAGCCAAGAATGAGATTGAAGGCTAAAGCTTCAAGATAGAGGAACCACGTTCTAGGTGCATAATTTAGGATACCTATAATTGAGGAGGTGGGAGCAACACCAAGCAACACATGGTTTGAAGGGTCATTTAACATTATTAGTGTTAAGAATGGTCATTGATTTTAGGCTATCATTCATGTCAAATAGGGCATGAGATACTAATGTATTAGTGACAAAGTGGTCAAATTGATGGTTTGGAGAGATATGGCATATTTGAAGGTCTATAAGGATAAAGAAGTTGTGAGGCATCTATAGATGTCTTTGTGAAGATTTGGTAAGTCATTTGATCATCTGGAATGAGAAACATGCATCTAATAGCTTAAGAGAATCCAAGACATCACTACATGTCTATAGATATATATGAATCAGTAAGTTTGTGCATTTAATATAGGTACTTAGAAAGTCAATTGAGGTCAAAGGATTTCATGGAGATGTTGTCTATAGTGCCAAGAAATTACCTTGAATATTTGGACTCTTGAAGTGTTTTATAGCTCAAGTTATAAACCTTGAAAGTTACTCTTGTAGACTATGATGGGCTAAAGACCGTTAAGTTTAACTACGTTTAAGTTTGATGTCACTAGTCAGTTGATCTAATGATGAGAGTTCATCATCTAGATCTTGATCTAATGGTGCATATTTAGTCAAAATGTCAAAGAGTATAATATTTCATGATATGGTAATAAGTTTCACTATATCATTGAGTTGATAGAGATTAATGGTTTGTGGGCATTCATATTAGCATATATGTGGGTCAAGTCAAAGATTCAAATGTGCAGAAGGTATGCAAAGCTACCAAGTGGCACAATCATGGGAGCTCTGACCTAAGATCAATGGTGAGCTTTTAAAGATAAAGTATAAGCTGATTATAAAAGATTAATGTGTATTTGTCTATAGTCTCTAGGAAACATGAGATGAGGTTAAGGTGCTCAATGTTTAACATTTGTTTAGTGACTGTTGTAATTTGAATATTCAAATTATTGAGGGAAAACTAATGTTTAGTTTTTAAGCTATAAATTTTGATCCAAGATGAATTTATTGATTCAGTAAAAAGAAATGTTATAGAGTACTTCAAGTACATCCATAAAATCTAGTTAGAAGGTATGAATGTTTGTAAAGTGAAAGTTATGGAGATTTAAAGTTTACTATATATTTATTCATGGTGCTACTATATATAGAATATTGTTAAAAGAATTTATGCTTTAATAAAAGAGTGTTTTGGCAGTAGAAATCACCTGAATATGTCTTAGGGGTCATATGGAGTGGACCTAGGTATTTTATATTGATTGTATGTTCTTATTTTGCTCTATTAAGTGCTAAATGGGTGAATAGGTCTCCATGAGACCTATAAGGGCTACCAAGGCCTAATTGAAAGGCATAAATACTTATCTTTGACCAATAGATGCTATTTTTGACCTATGATAATGTATTTGAGCTATGTGTTAGCATAATATATGTCTTAAGGGTTAAGGAAAGTATTATGGCTGACCTAGATGCTAATATTCATGAAGACTCTATAAATAGTGGAGATCAAGGCAATGGTTTCTATAATTGAATGCAGATGTGGAGAGAGTAGAAGATAGAGATGAAGGAAAGAGATTAGAGGGAGTGTTCTCAGTGAATGGACTAAAGTATATAACATATTGAGGATGAGAGAAGAGGACTATAAAGATCAAAAAGGGGTGTTTGGATGCATTGATTATATGATCACGTTTGATTTTGTGTGATGAGTTGAAAGAGAGGTGTTAAACATTATTTCTCCAATCAGATTGATCTGTAATCAGAGTTCCAGAGCTATTGATTTCATAGGTGTCATGTGGGTGCTCAACATCTAAAACAAGTGGGTGCTTGTTCATGCTTAGGGCTGGGTACTCTTTGTGAAGTGGGTTCTTCACTAAAAGGTCTCATGTTTGTGATCATCTTATAGGATAAGTAGTATATGTGTTTGTAGGTTTGAGAGTGGATTTTATTCCCCAGGAGGGTTTCCCATGTAGATCATGTGCTATGTGTGTGATATTGCATCATCTTTATTATTCATTATTATGAACATATTGTATGATTTATGAATGCTTATGGTCATTGATTAAGAGTTTGAAATGATTGTAATTATAGTTTGAAATATCTTTCATCATTGATTCAACCCCCTCTCAATGATTTTAATCCAATAATTAGAGAAGAAAGGGTGACAAAATTACCAAGAGAAAATATAGGAGAGGACACAACTAGTTATAGTAATGTACAAGGGGTATGGCCAAGGTAAATCATCCATAGTACCAGATAAAGGGAAGACACTCCTGCCTCACCATAGATAAGAGATAGATTGAGGAGGGTGAAAATGAGTTTCTTAGAGATGCAGTATCTTGACAGTGTAGAGCACAATGAAGAATGAGAGTCCATGGTTAATAAATGTAAGGTGGATGACTATAAACACCATACTACAAGTTACGAGGTGATATTTCAAAATGATTAATTGATCAATACTAGGAGAAAGACTTCTGAGGGAAACCCCATTTTTTATGACTTTTTCAAAAAGCAGTTGGAGAAAGTTGGAGCTTTTCAACTCTACAAAATCCCCTACCTTGGAAAATATAAAGAAATGGTGAATTTTATGTTCTCATTCATCCATGAGGAGAAGTTATACTTTACATGATAAAGGATGAAGATCATAATGGCTCAAATTTGTAAGGTGGTTGGATTACTATAGTTTGGCAAAGACATTAAAGACGCACTAAAAAATACAAAGGAGATTGATCATGTGGCTATGAAATTGAGTATAAGAAGGTAAGGTTTAGTTTCCCCATTCCTTACATAAGGGACATGGATACTAGGATCACAACATGACCAATAAGTGCTAAGTTGTCTCCATTAAGGCATTGGGGAGATATCAACCAAAGATTTCGCTACATTATGCATGAGATGAAAAATGGGGCTTTGTTATATATCTCCAAGTTCATATCAGACTCAATTATTGAAGGCATGAAGAAGGCATATAAGTTTTGGGATAAGGTTATATTTTTTTCAATCCTTATTATGATATTGTTTGATGAGATCAATGTACTTGAGGATGTTTAAGGAGGTATTTGGTCATATGCCATGCATGATAAGTCCCCATCCATCAAGTACCTTCCATATAATTTCCATGTGACAATCAACTCCAAATACGAGGCCAAAGTTGACCATTGGTTTGCATGCATAAAATAGGCCATAAGATAAGAATGAAACATACCTAGGATGTTGCCAAAAATTGTAAAGGGGTATGTATAGTTAGTCATCATGCAACACTAATCCATAATTAAAATTAAATTAGACAATGGAAACATGACCACATGGTTGAAATTTACCTACATGTTCACAACATAATATTTTTTCAACATGGTTAAAGGCATCATGAATGAAAAAATAATTAAAATATATGACCAAAAGGATTAAGGCATACATTCACACTCTACATGCAAATTTTGATCGCCTAGGGGGTACACTAAAATAAAATGATGAGGTGGTTAGAAATGTGTGTGCCATTAGACAAGTATAAGTTATGATTATCAAGGGATATTATTTTAGGATGTTTGACTACTTAAAACCAAAGAGTAAAAATGATGGCATAGGAGTGATAGAGCAAGGGATAAAATTGATGCTTTAATTGAAACCAAATAATTCTCACATCACTATTCCAAAAAGGAAGGGGAATAAGAGGAAAAGAATGGAGTCATCATCTACCATATAGGATGAGTTTGAGGAGACAAAATTAGATGATAATTACAAAAGGAGAATAAATCTAGTGGATTTACATATTCCTACCATAAAAAATATAAAGCTAAAGAGAAAGAATCTTTGACCTCCTTACCCTATACAAAGAAGATAAGAGGAAATGGGGTCAAAAGAGGACCCCTAAAGAGGAAGAAGTTGAAAAATAAAAAAATAATATGGATCACCAATCTTCATGATAGCATAATTACAGGCATCATATCAGAAGATGTGCCCCTAGTAAGCAAACAAGATCCCCCTTCCTAAGGTCAAAGCATCAGATGCCACCTAGGCAAGGGAAAGAAGTGCCATCTTTACCCCAAGAGAGAGGAAATTAATAGAAAACCATTATGGAATAAATGTAAAATATCTCCTCAAACCCAATAAGGAGAAGCATGAATCAATGATATAAGGGTGTGTTGATCGATAGTCACACACAAAAGACAACCCTATAACTATTTTACTTAGTCTAGAGAATATAGAGGTAATGATGGATTTTGAATAGATGTATCCCAATTCCATTGTAAAATGGGGATTCTATGGTATAATTATAGGATGGGTAGCCTAAGTATGACAAAATAGATTTGTTGTAGCTCAATATAAAGGGTGAAGAATGGGAAAAAGGGGAAGAAACAAAGCCTATCTTGGTAGGAGACAACCCCCCTCTATAAATGAAGGTCAAAAAATAAAGAGAGACTAGAAACACCATCTAGTAAAGGATTTATGAAAGCCTAAATGAGGAGGAGTTGTACTTTTGGGAGGCTATGGATCCCAACCATGTTTTTTTCATAACATAAAAACATGTATCTTTTCCCAAGTATTGTTATTTAGAGGAAGCCCCATTTGAAGTTCCTCAGAATTTAGAAATATCCTTGGCCAGTGAAGCCCACCATGATAGTTCTAATTTTAAGGATAAGGATGAAGATCACAATGGATTACATTCATAAGGTGAATATATTACCATAGTTTCATAGGTACATTAAAGAGGTGATAGAAAATACAAAGGATATTGATCGATTGGCTTGTGAACTCGAGTATAAGAAGGCAGAGTTTACTTTCACCATTCCTCACATAAATGACATGGCTACCAAGATAAAAACATGATTAGTAAGCACTAAGTTATCTCTATAAAAGTGCTAAGGAGATATCAATTATATTCCCTTAACCTATAGGTCATCTAGGGATATGTGTGGCTAACTTGTGGCTTACATAACTTTTGTATTATCTTATTTCATTTCTCTATGTTTTTAGTATGGTTGGATTAAAAAATAACCATGGATAAGTAGAGTATATATAGGAGGTAGTTGTTAGTATTTTATCATCATATTGTGAATTTTGATCTTATTTAACTATTTTGGAGGTTGCCTGCTTAAGCCATTCAATCATTATTATAAATTATTTTGATCTTTCATCAATTATTGTTGTGGATTAGATTATTTTATTATTAATTATGTGATATAATATTCCCATTTGGTGAACATTTAATTAATTTCATTATAAGTGGCATCAAAGCATTTATTTGGCTAGTTTATATGACATTATTTTTTTGGATTTGGTGTTGTGGTCATCTAAAGAGCTGAAGGATCCAAAAACCATAACTTGTGATTTAGGAAGATTTTTTTTCCCACTACTATGTTATTTTAAGTATTTAAAAAAAAGTCCAATTTTTTTTCATACCCATGTGAAAATTAGTAGTCATTGGATTCATCTCAGTGAGATGATTGCAATGGCATAATCTAAGGGTATACTTATTTTAAGCTTGAAACCCTCTCTCATGTGGTAATTACATGCCTTGACTAAAAACTTGTGAATGTGTAAAAGTTTAAGATGCACCAAAAAATCCTCATAAAAATGACATGGAATCTAGGACTTTAGATCTATTAGTTTCTAAGGTAGTTCAAAAAATTCATTTAGAGATACAAAGAATGTTGAGGAAGGATGATATTGATGTAGTAAAGGGTAAAATAGATTCTCTAAATGATTATATGTCAATGATGAGTGCTCATTGATATGCTTCCAAAAGTGGAAGTGCACAAGTTTGATGGTGAGGATCCACTCACTTGGATCAAAAATCAAAAAATTATTTGATCTACATTAGACCCCATTTCTTCAAAAGGTGATCACAACATCTCTCTATCTGGAACCTAAATATTTAATTTGGTATAGATGGTTATGTGTTCAAAATAAAAAAGGGGTGATATTGTTTCCTATTCAATGTTTAATAAGGAGCTACAGGTACGCTATCATAACAACATCTAAAAAAACTACTTTAGTTAGAAAAGTTGTACAAACATATAATGTTAAGGATTATATTCAACAATTCTATAATTTATCCTTACATGTGGATGCAATCACTAAGAAAAACTTGATTGACATCTTTTGGTAGGCCTCAAGGATAGTATCCAACTTGAGGTTTGTATGTTTAGTAAATTGACTATTTTAGAAGCCCTACCATTTACATGCTAGGAAGAGGAAAAATATTGGTTAAAATAAGGGCTTTCACTCATGGTCACAAATGTAATTTCATAGCACCATCATTTTAACAACCTAAAATATTGACCACTAAAAATTTGAAGAGAAAATTTCCCAAAGATTATGTTTTGGCTATGAAAACAAGTAGAGAAAAGGACATAAATGTGATAAAAATAAGTTTCTCTACATTTAAGGTGTCAATTATATGAAGACAATGATGAGGACAAGTGCGTGGGTATGGAATTACTAGAAGAGGAATATAAATATTATCACCCTACTATCTCATATCATTCCCTTTATGTAATGATACTTCCCATGACCCTACTCCTCCATATGATTATACATCAGATCACAAGTAGAATACTAACCTTGGTCATCCTACTTCAAGAAATTTGCTACCTAATTGGACCTCTCCCACATTATATTCCTACCCCCCATACATCCCTAGTCCATTTTGGCCCCTTTGCACACAATACAAGCCTTTTTTAGACCTCCTAAGAGCTTGTTGACCAACCCTAGACCCTAATTTACCCAAGATATGGATTGTGTGAAGGAAACCCATGGCCTACTAATGCATATCTTGCATAAGATTCTTTCACTTATCCTTGAACAAAGGATCACTTCTTAGGTTTTAGGCTTAAGACACTATGCGCCATTCAAAAGTATAGAACCTCTAAAATGTTTCAAGAACACAAGGTATTTTTCTTTATCAGAATATTCTATAGCAATACTCTATACCCCTTTCTTAGACTATCTCAAATACCTGCTTTCTTCTTATGCAACTTTGCCAATGCAATACCCCATCCTTATAGCCCTGTATGACTAATAAATACCCTTAAATGGAAAATTAGAAACTATTATGACTTACCAAAATGATATTCTCCTTCACCTTGTTAAAACACATATGTGGGTCAAATTTCAAGACCTATCTCACTTTCTAAGTCAACTTTCCTTCTTGAAGCCTTCCAAACTAGGCCTCTTTTAGCCCTTTCTCAATCCCTCTAGCTAGAAATCCCTAATATATGTACTATATGGTCCTAAAACTAATTGAATCAGTTATGGAATGATAAATTACAAAATATTAAAAAAATTCAATTTTTCCATGGTTATTTCTCTCAAAAACTTCAAAACCCTAGTTACTAGGGTTTGGGAACACTGAGTAGGCTGAGGGCATATATAATTACCTATATTGAAAAATAATTGGTTTCAAGTCAAAATAAAAATTAGAATGGGTCTAAATAATGGTAATACACATTTTTTATTTTATTATCATGACACCATACCCTTATCTCACTTGCAACAAGGAAATTTTAGTCAGGTTTGATTGTGTTCTAGCAACAGTATAAGGTATACTTAGGGTTTTATCTATGTTTCAACTTCCAAAGATTTAAAAAATTCACTAAGGTTATTAAAAACTTATTCAAATAATATAAAATATTTATAATCCCTTTTGGTTTTAAAACACATTTCAATACCAAAACACAACATTAGAATGTCATGTTTAAATGGACTGTATGTTATCAAAGTCTATTATCTATAACCAACCTGGCTTAACAAATTTTGAACTAGTAAATATGTCAAATGTATTAAATAAAAATATTAATATATATATATATATATATATATATATATATATATATATATATATATATATATATATATATATATATATATATATATATATATATATATATATATATAATATCTTATGATCCATATAACTCAAATAGGAAAAGGATCAAATGTTTAAATTATTCTTGAATAACCTATATGTGAGCTTACTCTATTGACAAACTAGGCAGATTTCACAAAAGTGATTGTTAATCAACTCACTTAGCTTTCCCCTATCTCAAACAAGACAATATAACTTTTTAAAAATAAATAAAAATAAAAAAACAATCATGCACTTACCACATAAAATATTCAAACATACAATAGGCTCTGTTTCAGCCTTGCCTTTACAATGTACTCAAAAAATTCATTAACACATTCCTCTTCATTCATCAAAAATTATTTATTCCATGTCTATTTTTTCTTTCTATATCATGGAATAAACTTTGAAAACATAAAAAACTAACTCTACACATTCTATTAAGAATCATAACTGAATCTTGGAGGTTTCCCATGTAGAAGTGATTGATTTTACATTGCATTTTATATGTTTTTACCAATATGAACACCTTATGACCATACTTATAGACTAAAGATGATTTTTATGACCTTTAAATATCATTAAGACATCTTAAAAACCTATTTAACATGTTATTAAATCTTACCACCTTCATATAATTCATGTAAACCCTTCCACAAGTATTAAAAATTCAAATTTTCAAATAGTGGTAATTTTGGAGGGAAACTCCATAATTCAAATTTTATGCAACTTGTGCTAACCTAGATCACACCTAAGACAAAATTAGGACTTAAATCACTTATGAAACACCTAAAATAAAAATTCAAGCCAAAATTTAATCTATTTGGGGTCCATAAGGATTCCCTTGCATCACCTAGGCCACACGTTTTCGACACCAAACTCAGTGCCTAGGCAAAACATGTCTAAAAGGCCCAAAATAAAGTCAAACCAAAAAATATCTAGTTTTAGGTTATTTGGTGTTTTTGGGTGGGGATATATGCCTCTTTCTCATTTATTTTATCCTCTCTCTCTTCTCATTACATCTTCTCTTGATTCTTATTCCCTCTCTTGACTCTCATGCCTTCTTGAATCTCTCTTGATTCATTCTTGGTACCCTTGAGCTTTATTGGGGATAGGAAATCCCATATTATACTAAAATATTGCTTGGAGACTCCATTCCTACTCTTAGTTGTTCCTAATTCCTTTTGGCTTGAGCCCAAGCTCTTATATTTGGCATTGCACCTAATTTGTGCACTTGGTTGGAGCTCTTATACCACTGTCAGTTCTCACTTCACCTTCTCCTTACTCTTGGCTCTTGGTTTGGACTTCATATTTCACATAGATTGGTCTTCCTCCTACATTTATTCCTAACTTGGATTCTTGGTTAGTAGAACATCTACACTTCATCTTTGAGCTTGATCTGAGGGCATTTTGATATGCAAAGTGAAACTCCACTGTTTGTGTAGTGTATATTCTAGGGTTTGAATTATTTTAGTGAAATAGTTGTTTTGTATATTGATTAGACTAGTTTTCAAAGTTTATTTAATTTGTATATGTTTAAAGAATACTTTAATTTCTTGAAATATTCCTTTATTGCATACCATTTCTCTCTTTTGAACCCTTCCTCATTGCATAGTAGAGATATACATGCTCAAAACAAAATAGAAAACTTGCTTAAAGATTCTCTCTCTCTTACTAAACTAGAACATTGCATTATTAGAAAATAATAGTATTGAATTGGAAGGATAGCTCAAACCTGGAATAGTCATGCTCTTGAACCCTTTCTTGGAAACATCTTTATTTCTTAAAAAAAAAAAAAATTGCCTCAATGTGCCTTAGCTAATAGATTTATATTTTGTTGGTTACCTCTCTTCATTTGATATTGTTGTTCTTGCTTGGTTTATGCAATCCATAGTCTAGTCTTGGTTACTTGCCTTAATGTGGTTAGACTCATTAGAGTAATTGGCACATTTCATGTGCATGTTCATGCTAGCCCCAACCTGGTTTGAAAGTCTATTTATAGCTTGGTATAAGATGGAAAAATGGATAGCCACTATAGATCTCCTATAGCCCATAGAACCCTTGAAGGACAATTTTGAATATTCTATACTTATCAACAGTCCAAATTGTTGAAAACTATCATAAATAAATTATACTATATCAAGATTAAATTAGACTATATCAAAATTAAGTTATATTTATTAAAAACAAATCACATCTATCTAAGTTATTTGTAATAAGTCTAAATTATTTAAAATGATCATAAATAATTAATAGTTGAAAACTATCATAAATAAATTAGACTTCATCAAGAATTAATTGGATTGATTACATATAAATCACATCTATATGATATATTTTCAATAAATCTTAATTATTTAAAATAATATAAAATAATTAAAAATTAGTCAAACTTATTAAAAATAAATCTCATCTATCTAAATGTGCGAAATAGTCAGAATCTATGTGGCTGTTTAAACTAGTTCATAGACCATGCATTATAGATAATAAGACTTGGTGGTTTATTTATTAAGTAAAAATAATCATACATCAATTAGGTGCTCAAGTGATATGTGATTTAAATCACCTAGGATGATTAGGATGCCACATGTTAGTAGTTGATTGAATCATCAATTATTCTTTAATTTTAATTAGGTGATGTCACGACCGTCAAATTTTATCTCATATTTGTGTACATGCCGTGTGTCAATCATAGGTGTTATATTATTATATTATTAATATAATCTCCCACATAGTCAAGTTATTGATATTATGACATGTGCTACAATCTCAAATGCTCACATTATTTAGGACTTTTATTTGGACGGGTCATCCTTTTACACAACTGAGTCATCAAGATTATGTTACATGGCACAATTTTAGGTGCTTATACAAAGTGTAATTTGAAAATATTAAAATTTGAATACCATTTGTTGATATATAAATATCAAAGAATAAATTTTGACAAAGAAAAAAATGCAAAGTGGATGTTCCAACAATAAAATACTATTAAATAGATGCATAGTTATCGAAATACTGAATTGTCACAGTAGAAAATATAAAATTCAAATGGCAAAGTGTATTTTATAAGAGCCAAAATGTGAAGTGACACTAGAAATAAATATAAATAAATAAAAAAATAAAACATTATACATTCTCAAAAAATGGACTAAATTTAAAAAAAAACATTCATATTTCTAAAGAGGAATTTTGAAAGAGAACCAAATGGAAAGCTCCAGCTGAAGGATGGATGAAATTAAATTTTGATGGTACATCAAAAGGAAATTCAAAAATTTTAAGGGGAGGAGGAATCATCAGAGATGCTGAAGGCAAGCTAATTGGAGCTTATGCAGGAGATATGGGTATTAAGACCAATCACTGGGAAGAGGCTCTAGCTACCCTTTGGGGTCTCAAACTAGCTAAACAACTCAATATCAAAAATATAGAAGTGGAAGGGGACTCCACGAACATATTCAATTGTTTAATTAGAAAATATCCCCCAAGATAGACTATAAAAAATATCATTGATGAATCTAAAACAATCCTAAACTCATTTCAACAAGTTCACATCATACATACTTATAGAGAGGGAAATAGAATTACAGATTGGCTTGCGAATGAGGGAACAAGAAATGTGGGTTTTAAAACATGGATTTAACATGAGAATATTCCTAGAGAGATCCTAATAAAAATAAATAATTAAGGGAGAAACTCTTTTCTTAATATATAACTTTATGGCCCTCTTCCTCATGGCTAGGGGAGACTATAACATATCAAAAAATAAGTGAGAGATTAGATCCATTGTCCCTAATTTTACTTGAGAGAAACATCTATAATTGAGAAATAACATGTTGGGTGTCATCATTCAATCCATGAAAACATCACTGATGTTTATAAGTGGTGTTTTAGAGGGGATGTTAAAAGCGAACCAAAACCCTACATGAGTAGCAAAACCATAGTTAGTTACCTAATAGGATTGAGCCCAAGATCCAACCTAAGATCAAATATAATAGAAGAGTCTAGAATGCCCTATAGGTTGGGGGACTTTCCAAATTTATGGAAAGAGTTGAGGGTTTTGATAGGCATATTTTCATCTAGTTTGCTAGGGCTTGGGAGTAAAGGGTCATTAATATCAATGGTATCATACTAGAAATCATCGATGAATTGATTACATATGTGATGGGCCTAAACATAGAAGAAACTAAGAGTTATGACAACTTGAGATACTATAAAATGGACAAAGAGGCATTCCTGGAGGAGGGTGAGCACCTGAAAAAGTTACAAAATGGCTTCAATAGGGAATCTTTACTCAAACCTTTTACTGAAGTAGATTTCCATCTCATTTAATATGTTACTCTTGAAGGTCATTATAATTTTTTTAGGTGTTCTATGTTTAGGAAGCTAAATTAATTTAGACATGAATTTGGTTTTAGTCTTCCATTTTCCATTCTGAAATTTATGGAAAATTCCATACAAAAATACAAAAATGGAAGCTACAGTACTCCTAGACATGAGGGTGTAATTTTTATCATATATAAATATTTCAAGGGAATAAACCAATTCATGCTTTAAATTCCCCATAAAAAGGAAGTAAAAATGAATGTTGATCTGGTGGATATGATAAATGTCAAGAAAATCACCATCAAATACTTGGAAAAATAGAGCAGGGATGCTAGCAATAACCCAATTAAAGTTGAGAAAGCCAAAACTAATGTAGGAAAGGAAAAAAATACCTAACTAGAGGGTATCAAGAAATGGCTAAGAGGAGATTCCAAAGGAAATTTTTAAGACAAAGACAAAATTGAACCCAAGGATCCCAAAAAATAATAGACCCGTCTTCACAAAAAGGGGGCTAGAAAATTTGTTATTATGGATAGTGACAATGAAGAAGGGGAAGAGGATTGAAATAAGAAGGATGAATCTAATACTCAAAAACCAATTATAATAGAGATTAAAAACCAATATAAAAATTATTTACTAACAACATTAAGAAAGAAGCATTTTCAAAAAGATAAAAACAAGGAATTTAATCAAATTGAGAATTCTCTCAAGAAGAGGGAGAACAATGACGTGGTGACTGAAAAAATTGAGTTAAAAAAGTCACTCATGAGATGGTTCATGATGGAAATTTCAAGCATAAAAACAAGATGAACAACCTAAAATATGAAAATGATAAGTTATCTAAAGCTTGGATGGATAAAAAAGAGGACTTGTAGATCTAAAGACTTAGCTTCAGAGTTGATCTACTTGAGCATGCCAACAAGGATCTTCAAAACAAACTAAATTTAATTATAAATTGTATTAAAATGGATATGAATGAAGGTTTAAAAATTATGGAAAATATTTACAAGCATCACAAAGAGCTATTTGATCCCAGCTGTGCAGGTAAGGGAAAGGGGACAAAGGGCCAATGCAATAGTGAAATCCACAATTCATACTTATACTATGAAAGAATCATCAGGAAAATAGACACAAATCTTAGCAACATGAAGGCTTATTAGGAAGACATCTCAAGAAGTATCGTTTAATCTAAGTTGTAGAGTTGTGTGAGAGCAATTTTTTTGTTATTTTCTGGATGTGTTTATATTGTTGACTGTGTTTCCCTTTTGGGATGCTTCTTTTATCTCCAATACTTCTTTGTCTTTGATGTACTCCTATATTTTGGGGACCCTAGCTCAAAAAAATCCCCCCCTTTAACCTCAATAAAAAAACATATATATTTCTCATTCCAAAATTAAAGAAATACCATTCCAAATTTCCCAATCCTTTTATCACTATTTTTGTTAGTGCCTAGTAGGATGATGCATTCAAATAGTATGTTGTAATGCCTTTAAAAAAATCAGTGAGAACAAGTGTATGAACTCTCTAATTTTTATTTGGTTTCCAAGCGTAGATGATAGTATCTATGAGTGTGGATGGTAAAGATGTGTTAGTTTGGTTTGGGTTTTATTTCTTGTCCAAGCAGCCTGAATACATTTATGTTTTATGGGTTATTGTTGGCTTTCCATGGAATATGATTTTAAAAACTATGCAAAATTTTGTGAGCAAAGGAAATGACATAATAATATAACACATGAACCATCTCAATAATTACAACCCATTGTGTCCCCTTGGCCATTTTCTATTTGGGGTTTTGATATAGTAGGAAAAGTTAATCCACCATCATGAAATGTCACAAGCTTATTAATATATCCACTCCCAATTTTTTTTTAGTATCTCAATATTGATTTTATCTCTAGTAACCCATACTATGCAGTCCACTATTGTAGAATCATTATGTATGATAAACAACATATCTCTGATTTGTACATCTTGAGCTGGATTAAATGCAATTTTTGTTCTTTTGCTTTTTGGACCAACATATGCATCTTTAGATGCCACTCCAAAATCAAGGGTCCTATCATGAACCATTTTGTGAAGATCTCTATGCATGGGTATTTCATGGTGAGTTATAGGCCAAAAATATCCTGTACACTTAATTTTAGAAGGGAACATGTCTTCTTTCATTATATCATGGATTTTTTGGAAGTAATATGCTAGATCCTTCCACTTACTATTTATGAAGGGTCATCAAAATAATTCAAATAATTTTTTTGAAGAGGTTGTAAATTTATTTTATAAGTTTTATTTTGAGATAGTCTAACATAAAGGTATGAAAAAAATGGAAGTATACACAAGAAAACTTAAACAAATTAAGAGAAAATTAATAAATGGGGATTTTATAACATAATGGACCCACTTCTTTCCAAAATAATATTGTTATATAATTTGAAACTTAAATATAATGTGAAGTCAATACAACATGTTTTAGGCTTCAAATTAAAAACATATTTGATTTGATAGTTCTCATTAAGCATTAAAACATAAGCAATCCCCTCAAAAAATTCTCTATTAATTTCTAAAAGAGTCGAATAAAGAGTCTGGGAACAAGTTAGATGCACATGATTACAAGAATTTTGATATCATGAATACATAATTTATAGAATAATGAAACCAACTGTATATTTTTTAACCAAATATTATAAGTGTCAATTACATCTTAATTCATGATCAATTTGTAGTTGCAATTCCTAGGAAATAATATCTATGAAGATTACAATAGGGTATCAATATTTCCACATTCTTGTAAGGCTCATTCATTACAAAATATTATTTATAGATTTATCTCAAAGACAAGCATAATAATACATAAATAGTAATTTGGGTATGCACAACATAGGTAAATGTTTATTATGTCATAATAAAGGTTTATTAAATGTTGTAAAGATTTGAGGTATAAAATATTATGATGAACTTTAACCCAATATTTTTACTAAGCATAAATCAAAACTCAAGTATATTCAACATTTCATCTAACTAAGTCATCCTAGATTGATAAATATCATAGTCTTGTATAGAATTTAATCAAATGAACTCACTGAATACTTATTCTTGATTCATATGAATAGTTTTAAGAATGGATTAAACTTCAACTTATCAAATATTAAATAATGTTACCAACATCAATCACCAAAATTTCATTGCCAACCAAAGAAGAATGCATTCAAGTAATAACCATTAATAGGTTGTAAAAAGTGTTTTTAGACTGAATGATCATAATTCCATCTTAAAATTAGTATATCTGATCCAATGTTATATTAAATGGTATTCATTAAACTCAACACCAGGTTTGAACAAACATAATGCTAATCAATAAAAGAATGCATAAGTTAATATTTTGTAAGGAGTGTCCAATGTTATCTGAATGGGATACATCTTAATTTAGACCCAAGGATTTCAATATAATAGATAAAGGTTGTAATAAGCTAATTTCATTTTACACAACTCACAACATATGTCACAAACATGCAATTTAGATTAGAGTAAGTAAATCAATGAGAGACTATGCACAAGGATGTTGTTACCAATAAGAAGGTAGTAATAATCAGGCTTCCTACAAGATCAAAAGAATATAATTTTGTCAACTAGCATGCAATGAGAATAGCAGAGTATGAAGTTTGATTTGAAGAGATTTCAAGTCTCCCCTTCAGCATGAGATCCAATGATTGCCAAAAGATATCTATACTTTGGAAAATTTGGATTTTATTTTTGATTTCACTAATTACATAAACCATTTGAGCTTGAAACTTGTAAGTATCCTCAAATGTTATTAGAACTTCAAATTATGAATTGTGAATTTCTAGTGCCTTAACATGACTTTGGTTTAGATGCACTGCATCCTGTTATTAAAATCCTACCTGATGTTTATCAAATGGTACTCAATCCTAATCTGTGATTAGTAGCTCTCATAAATTTTGAAGTAGGATTGTGTTATTATTGATAGAATCTAAAATTTTAATAATATGATTCATATGACAAACATCATTTTATCCCAATGTAGGGAGGAGGGTATGAAATTGTTATTGATTAGGACCATCTTCATATTATTTTCCTATATCTATTTTAGTAGTTTTATTTTTAAAATAATTCACAACAATGTGAATGTAAAAAATAGGATCTTAACATCCAAATTTATATATTCTATGAAATATGACAAGAGCATGAACTTATTGAAATCTCATAATTATGATTTTTATGTGGGAAGATCCCTACTCTATTAACTCTTCTTAAAAACAAATTTTCATCCCAACCCACAAATTGGGTTGTTTCTTAATAAATCTGCTTGTTTCTATAAAAAATTTATTACAACATATTATTCAAATTAAAAAATGAGTATTATTTATAGGAATGGATTAACCTATCTGACTCTGATCAAAATGGGATTGATAGTTGGTTGGATGTGAATGAAAATATGCTATGGCATGAACACAATGATGAGCAGGGAATTTGCATAATCAAAGAAGCCAAGGATACATTTACACCATTTGATTTGAACCTATTCCCTATTTTGGGTGATAAGAATTTAGAGACAATGCCTTCTTCTTAGGGATTGGCTCTAGTGATGCATCATCAGGGTGCACAAGAGGAAGTTTGGAAGAAGATTGATGAAAATATCAATATTTTATATGGAAAGTTGGAAAAACTGATCCAATAAGGAGGCTTAATAGATGTTGAGGACATCTTAGAGTATGCTAAAAAAGAAAAATATAAAATGATTGTTAAAAAACATTGATCACTATCCTACTCAGATAGCTACTAGGTAGATACGGCTGGGACCTGATGTTGGTAAATTTTTTTTAGAGGGACCTAATTCTATTGACTTTAAGGATAGATGTGAAGTGGAAAGCATTGTTAATAGTAGAACACATGACCCATATGCTTGAGTCTAACACCTTTGGGGTGGTTTCACCTTGATATAATTCTTTGTTGATACTATTGTTGATTTTTGTGATACTATTGCTACTGTTATTTTTTTTTGGGTTGCCTGTATGGAGCCATTTTTATATTGTGTAATTAGTTATTTTTTTTATTGATGAGGGATGACCCATAGTTTGATATTTATTTTCTAGGAACTCTGTAAATGTTTGTGGCATCTTTGATTCTTATATTAGTAATTGATATACAATATTATAAAAATGAGTATTATCACTCACAACAAGAAGGGTCTTGATGAATGGATTGGGTTTTGAGGTTACCAAACTTAATGATTAGGATTTGAGGTTACCAAACTTAGAGGTATACTCTTTGGTCTTGCCTTTAAGAATTTTTTTAAGTGTGGTAAGATTTTATACATAAAAAGTGTTGTTCAAAAGGAGGGGATTTAATTGTGATTAAAATTAATTTATAGTATGGGTTTGTTTGGTCTCCAAGTTCCAATCTTGACATGGATAGATATTTCTCTTATTTAACATCTTGACTAAGACCTGATTGATTATTGGTGTTTTTGGCTTCTGATTTACCCTATATTTATCACTCTTTGACTTTAGGAAAATAAATTATTGCTTACATTTTTTGCACCACTAAATTTGATTACATGAATTCTCATAACCAATTACATTGTACTAGCTCAAACTCAACATCTAAAGACCTAAGTGAATCCATATTTAATGGTTCTGCTTGAATGCAATATTAATTTTAAATCCATCAATGTAGTTAAGAAATGTGTGATAATGATCTTTACTCCTACTGTCAAAATTAGTAGGGCTTCAGGATAATTTATTTCTAACAACAAAGACTAGATAAGAAGGTTTTAAGGAGAGTGTATGGTAGGAAGCTTAAGGATGGTACTCTTGTGGCATTAAATGTGTCAAAAAGGTTCTATTATTGCTAAACCACTACTTTAAAATTAGTTTAATGTAATTTGAATTGCCTTGCATTGTTAGTTTGGCATCATATTTGTGCCTTGAGAAATTTCAAAGTAAATTCTAATAACATTGTTAAAGCTTTTTATTTGGATATGAATAATTGAAGTTTAACTCTACACTTAACACTAATTCTAGCTTAAATGGTATGACATACTAAATTTTGTTTGAAGATGTTGAAATAACGTCAAAAATTAAAAAATATTGGACTATCATAACATAAGTTTCATAAGTGTAAATAACATATACACATATTTTTTTAAGGCAAACATAATGTTTACTTATTGATGGAAATAAATTTGGTAGCCAACGTGTATCTTGAAATAATCTTGATAGGTTTTTAATAGGAAATACTTATCATATCTCTAGGTCAATACCTTGAGATAGTTATTTTATTTAATAAGATATTGATAGAAGTTGTTGGCTTTGAAATCATATCATTTTATATGCAAGCAGTATGACCCTAAAGACACCTTTAAGACATATAATGTAATGATAAATGTGTAAATGTTAATTTAATTTATTGCCTTCTAGTATAAGATGTGGGTTTTAAAAATAATTAATTTAAATGTAAGATGTATTGTTAAGGAGATACCCTAACATATTCCTATTTACTTATTGATGATCTTGGATTTGGATGCCAGGCTATCTCTTGAGAGATTCCTTGAGATCACATTTTATAAAATTTTGAAAATATATATTAGTTTTGAAATCATGACAATTTGAATTAAAGGGCAGGTTTTTACAACATATAATTTTTATACTAGATGTATCACTTAGGAATTACCTTGAAGGTATTAATTACTATTTTCTTGATTGTGTTGAATATGAGTGCTAACTTGTATGAGAGTTATCTTACATTTTCAAAAAATTGGATATTATATAGTAAATTTTAAATTATGTCAATATGGTATGAGGTCTAGGTTTTTGAAACATATCATTTTGGTGCAAGTGATATCATATAGTATATACCTTGAAAGTGGTACTATTTATGTGTTGATGGTGTTGGATATAAGGGCCAAAATATATCTTGAGAGGTATCTTATTTTATTAAATTTGAGTAAAATATGTTGCATTTGAATTCATGTCAAATTGATATGAGGAGTGGGTTTGGAAATCATATGATTTATATGAAACTATTAATGTGTAGGATCTACCTTGAATGTAGTACTATTTAATTTTTTATAGTGATTAATTTGATAGTCAAAGTATCTTTAAAAAAAAAATTCCATGTATTTCTTAGGTGACTTTGATTTCACTTTAAGAGGTTTCTTTTGATTGACTTGGGTCGTATCTTGAGAAGGTTCTCATAGGTGATTCCTCTCAAGGTATCTCTTGGAAGATACTTTGTAGAATTCTCTCATTTTATAAAATTTGGATTTAATATGCAATGTTTGAAATCATGTCAAATTGATATAAGGGATAAGTTTTGAAAAGCATTCAATTAATATTCAAGAGATTTATAGGATATAGATTTAGAGTAGTATTATTTACATGTTTTTGATGATGGTTGTGAGGACCAACTTATCTTTTGAGAGTTCACATGAGAGGTATCTCTCTAGTGAAACATTGAGAGATATTTTATGGAGATGCCTTTTAACTATAAGATATATATTTAATGATACCTTTATGGTATCACTTGCATGTTAATTTGATATATCTCTTTATTTTTAAATTTTTTTTTGGATATAATATGTTGGATTTTAAACCATTTTAATTTGATTTAAGAGGGTGGTTTTTATAATGTATAATTTTAGGTAAGATATATTTGTTCAGAGATACCACGAAGGTATTAATATTTACTATTTGATGGGTATAAATTTATGGGTCAATGTATGTCTTGAAAGATACCATGAGAGGCACATTTTATGTGATACCTTGAAGGGACTTGTAGTACCTACAATGTATTTCTTAGGAGATACCTTGAAGGTACTACAAGGCCCTTGAAGGTATTTCCTAGGAGACACCTTAGGATACCTTGAAGGGACTTGTAATACCTTTAAGACATGTTTTAGAGGCATGTTTTGGTTCAATGTATGTCCTAATATACCTTTAAGGGCCTTGTAGTAACTTCAAGGTATCTTAAGGTGTATCTTAGGAGATACCTTGAAAGGCCTTGTAATACCTTCAATACATGTTTTAGAGGCATGTTTTGGTTCAATATATGTCCTAAGATACCTTGAAGGCCTTGTATTACCTTCAAGGTATCTCTTAGGAGATACCTTCAAGGTCATAGGAGATACATTTAAGGTATTATAATTCCCTTCAAGGTATCTTAAGGTGTCTCCTAGGAGATGCCTTGAAGGGCCTTGTAATACCTTCAAGACATATTTTAGAGGTATGTTTTAGTTCAATGTATGCCCTAAGATACCTTGAAGGGCCTTTTAGTACATTCAAGGTATCTCCTAACCTTTAAGGTACTACAAGGACCTTCAAGGTATCTTAGGGCATACATTGAACCAAAACATGCCTCTAAAACATGTATTGAAGGTATTACAAGACCCTTCAAGGTATCTCCTAGGAGACACCTTAAGTTACCTTGAAGGGAATTGTAATACCTTAAATGTATATCTTATGACATTGAAGGTATCTCCTAGGAGATAACTTTAAGGTACTACAAGGACCTTCAAGGTATCTTAAGCCATATATGAAACCAAAACATGCCTCTAAAACATACAATGACTTTGAAGGTATCTCCTAGGAGATACCTTCAAGGTACCCTTAAAGGTATTACAAGGCCATTCAAGGTATCTCATAGGAAATACCTTTAAGGGACTTTTATCACTTTCAAAGGTATCTCATGGGCCTTTGAGCTCTAATGTTGGGACTAACACATCTGATATGTCTAGGACTATGTAACTAACAATTATTAATTTTAAATAAATGTTACATGGGATGTGTTTAACAACTCATTGCATTTTCCAAATTCATTTAAACTACACATAGAATTATTTGGTTAAAGGAAGATTTTGTTTGGACACTATAATAGGAAGTTTTTGTTTGGAAAATATCAAAGTGAGCCTAACACCTTTACCATATTTTGTAGGTACCTTATCTCTTAGAGAAAGTTGGCCATGCTGATTTGTTATATGGCTTGTGTTAAAAAGTTATGGGATATTATATGTAACATTCATCATTATGTGTAAATGTTGGAAGAAATTCTCATTTGTGTCATGCCCTCACTTCTAGTACTTTTAGATTATGTTAATGTGCATGTCATCCCTTTCGTTGTTATCATGTGTGGTTTTTCCACAAGGTTCAATCTTTACAACCATTGTAGATATATTCTACTGTGAGCATTGTTAAGCATAAAATATATTGAGAGGGGAGGTGAATCAATATATTATATATCTTTCACTTAATTTGATTTCTTTTCTTTAACCACTTAATCACACATTCAAGATATGAAATAAAATTGAAACAATAATATGCACCACGAGAGATAGAGAGAGAGAGAGAGAGAGAGAGAGAGAGAGAGAGAGAGAGAGAGAGAGAGAGAGAGAGAGAGAGAGAGAGAGAGAGAGAGAGAGAGAGAGAGAGAGAGAGAGAGAGAGAGAGAGAGAGAGAGAGAGAGACCATATTTTTATGTGTAAACCCAAACATGGGAAAAATCATGGAGAACAATCTCAAGTATATGAATGAGCACTAGCTCAAATTACAAAGTTCACAAGCACCAATTTGTAGGATCACCAACCCCTTTTATGAGTGCCAAAACATCAAATATTTGTGAGCACTAACCCACAAGAGCACTAATCCCTTTTAAATATTTGTGATCACCAACCCACAGGAGCACCAACCCCTCTTATGTATAAAGCACAACTATCTCTCAATGTTGCTTACTCAATAAATGATAAAACTTTATAATATTTCCTACTTTTCTCTCCTCTAAAACAAATATAAACTGTGGACTCTCTTGCATATGACAAATGGCTTCTCAAACCTTTATTTATAGCTATCCAAATGACCTTTGAAATTCACCCTTTGTGACCCTTCAATCCTCATGGAAAATGATGCCAAACTTGTATGACCCTTCAAATCTTTTCATTTGAAAAGTCACATGGTGACCCTTCATAAGCAAATGCATCATTTCCTCTTTTGTCTTTATCTTGGTAACTTTTTGTATTCCTCAAAGTGTCCCTTCATGGAAAAATGTGTCATACCCTCTTTTGTCTTCACATGGTGACTTTTGGAATTCCTCAAGATGACTCTTCATGAGAAAATGTGTCCCATTCCTCTTTTGTCTTTACCCCATGACTCTTTAACTTCTCCATGGGCCCTCTTTTGAATTATATGCAACCAAAAATATATTCATTAATATTAAATAAATATTAACACACATTAGGAAAGATATGAATATTAAAAACACCATTAAATGCAATGGGGCCTTTATCACCGATACTAGACCTTTAACATCAATGATAATATTTCCAACAAACATTTCAGGTACTTATTTATTTTTTGTTTCCTAATCAAATTAAAAGTTTTTTTAGTGTTTCATGTGTAATTTAAACTTTTGATCCATAGATGAATTTATCCAACGTCTTGGGTTTCAACCACTGGTCTAATTTTTTTCTATAACTTGGTATGCACACTTTAAAATTAGCTAATTGTGAATCACTATGTACTGTGGTAGTATGGCATGGCTATATATTTCTCATATTTATTTTTTTAGCATGGCATGGCTATTTATTTCTAAAATTTGTTGATTTTGTAGCATCTCATGGCTATGTTCTCTATCTTTGTATTTTTTTTCAACATGCCTTGGTTTTTAACCTTACATTCATCTACAGTAGGTAAATTTGAAATGTGTCTTTATGATTAGATTAGAGAGATTTCAAGAGGAAATATATAGTTGTGTATTAGGAATACCTATTCAATTTCACACAACTTGTCTAGGATTAATCCCCATCTCTAAATCCAAATGCAACTTCCTTTCTAGTTCTAACTTGCTACCCTTTCAAACAAAATCAGAGCATCTCTACTTTTTTCTTTCTCTGGAGTCTTTTGTTTAGTTTACTAACATAATTTTTTTTAAGTGGCCATGAATTTTTTAGGATCTTCATGGTTACTGTAGGATGTAAAATATATTTCCTAAGACTTAATAATGTAGAGATGTGACTTGGTGTCTAGATCTTAGATCAAATTTTATGCAATAGATGGTTTTTTTTTTTTTTTTTTCCATTTTACTACACAAGATTTATAGTTATTGTTTGATTATGTCAAGCCTGTTAGTGAAAATAGGTGGTGCACTATGCAATTCAATTTTAACTTAAACAAGCATGGATGGAGTGAATTTATATTCAATTTTTGTGGGGGTAAACTAATTATGAAAGCTGATAGCTACACCTTTTAATAATGATGCATTCTATATTGAGTAAGAATGAAGTCAAAAAAAATTCCTACTCAACTACACAAATTTTAGTTCTTTGACTCATTGGCCTTGTGCCTTCCTAGCTTGTATGTTTCTACATGATTAATATCTTATTCATTACAATGGACTCTGGGAAGAAGATGAGAGGATTATTGGATCTTGAAGGAGCTTTGATTGGTGTGCTCATGTTGGGATTAGTGTGTTACTCTAGATTGAAAACTTTTGAGATTCTTGTGACATACAATGGTTCAAGGGTGCACTAGGAAATGTTGGGTACATCTTATCTTGCACGTACCCTTATGGTGGGATTGACTCTTATGTAAGTGGTAGTGGCCAAAGGAGATGGAAAGTATTCCTGTTAGTGTAGGTTTTTATTTTTCCCTATTATTTAATTAGGGAAATTATATATTTGTGCATACATGGAGTTTTCGTACATTCATGGGATAGGCTAGCTTATGTGGAAATGTGTGCAATAGATGTGTCATAGGTGTCATAAGTAACTCCTTTGACTGGCTATTCTAGGTATGGGAGTTACTTCTCTATTCTTAGAACCCTATCACCACCTTTCATGGAGGAGTTACATTCTATTCTTGGGGTGCTTTGACCACCTTTTATGGAGGAGTTACTTACATGCTCTCCTATATGTATTCTTCACTTTGGCCATCTTATGTTAATGAAATATTGGCTTTTCTCCAAATTGTCTACGTAATTATCTCTAGTTTGATTTCATTTACTTTAGCATTTTGTGGTATTCACTTGCTTCATCTGATGCAACCACGACTTGTGCATCCTCATTATTCAAACCTTGGCCTACATCTATGAGCTCTTCTTGGGGTGCAGTCTACATCTGTAGCAGCATCATCTTTAGTGGGGCCTTCTAGCCTTCTCATTTATTTATGTCTCTCTTTGGGGGGGGAGTTTTTTCATCAACTATTGCAGTGGTGAAGGCATCTCTCCATGATAGATTTGACATGACAGACTGGGGTTTATTGCACTATTTCCTTGGCATCGAGATCTCACAGTCAGATTCATGGATTTCTCTTACAATTCCTAATCTAGTATACTTTGCATTTTACCATTTCTTTTATGTGTCATATACATTGCTATCATTTAAATTTGACAAATCACCCTTATTTTCCTAGTGAGATTTGTACTTGATTTACATCTTTATGTATCTTCCCCCCCCATAAAGGTGGGCATGTTTGGTAATGTTTCTTGTATCATATATATATTCTATATGTTGTAGTCTCTTATTTTTTGGCATTCTATATTTTAGAGGATTAAGTTTTTTGTTGTTGTTGTTATTGATATAGAAGGTAGTTTAATTTCCTTTGATATTTGGGTAGATATTTGAGTTTATCAGTGTCATGGCTTCCACATATGGTATCTACATTATTTCATCTTATAATAGACTTTGATTGGTTGCAAGGTGTTCCTAAAATCCCTTGTGGGGTGAGATTGCTCATAAGAAGCATTTTCAACTTTTATTTTAAAACACTATAAAGGCAAGAAGACAGATTAATTTGAAGGAGGAATATATTGGGTGCAAATGAGATGGATAGAATCATTTTAACATCAAAATTGAGCATGGTGAATAGTAGTTGATAAGATGTTGATGTTATGTAAACTCATTATTTTATTTGATGTATATCCTAATCTATTTTTTCAGTGTATCCTTGATCTAAAGATTTGTTTTTTGTATTCTTTGAAATACAAAATTGGGTAAGCTCCTAAAACCAAGAATTAAAAAAATAATTAGACCATCTAACTCTATCAAGTATACTATGTTAAAGAAAGAGAGAAATATAACTAAATGACAACAACCATCTTTAAATAATTTCCAACCATCCCAAGGAAAGGAGTTAGTATGATATGATTCTTACACTTAGTAGTTGAGATGTCCTGATTTTAGAATTGTTCACATTTTTAAAAAATTGCTCACAAGAAGCACTTTTAGTTTTTATTTTAGAACACTATAAAGTTAGGAATATGGTTGAATTTGAAGGGGTATATTAGGTGTAAATGAGATGCACAATATCATGTTTAAATCAAATTTGAACATGGTGATTATCAGTTACTAAGATCTTGATGTTGGTTAAGCTCATTCATCTACTTGATGTCTATCCTAATATGTTTGTTAAATGTATTTTTGTTATAAAGATCCATTTTCTATAATCACATTTATATTGATATTGGTTCTAAAAGACCATGATTTCATGCAACTAGAACAACAACATACATTAACAGTTACATTTTAAAATTTAAAGCATTATCATTGCATGCTCTGACTTGATAAGAGATTTTTACATAGGCCAAAATGGTTTTAGAGCTACCTATTTTCCCTTTGCAGGTGTTATTGCAGCCTTGCTTGTAGTGCTAGTCTGAAGATAAATACCCTGACCTTAAACATTGCATTCTTCCTTATTCTTAAGCACAACCAATCATTATAGACCATGTGATTTCCTTTATACTCCCCCCTACATAGCTCCTTAAATGAGTAGCAACTCTAAATATGGTGCCATAATTTACTAGGGCTATTAGCATGTGGAATAGAAGGGGAAATGATTGGCAAATAAGTGTGATATTATTGTTGTCTAAGCCCCATGACCCAGACTATCATGGTGTGACCCCTACAACTATGCAAATCATTATCATTTCATTCTAAGATGCCTCTATGGTATGGCATGGTAAATATTGTTATATTTTAGGAAGTAGCATGACCCACAAGAAATACCAAATAATAAACAAACCCTAAGTATCTCCTCCAATATGCTGTGAGACTTCAACCCCAAAGAATTTTGAATATACTATTGAAAGTTGTCTCTAAATAACACAAGAAAAATATATATCATTAACCTGTAAATTTGTCTTCGAAGGAGACCCAAAAATTTGGCAATATCAAAGTTGCCCTAGGGTTTCTATCCTAGAGCCAAGATCTTCCAAAACGCCAAAAATCACCAATTAGATAAAAATAACCAAAAAAACCCTCAAAGAGCTCTGAAATTCACTTTTAATATGTGTGTACTTTTCTCACTCAAATAATAAAATAAAATGACTTTATAAATTAATTTTTTAAATATTTCTCTGAAATAATTTTATAATACTTTTTAATCTAATTATTTAATATTATCTTATAATGGTACTTTTTCCTGCTAGACAATATGAAAGAATCAAATTAACCAATTCCCTTTATCCAACTATAGCCTACAGGAATTAAATAGGCTAATAAGTCCACTTGGAGTGATCACTAGGAAAGGGACATTACATGGGCTATAATAAAGTGAGAGTGTTACAACCAGACCATGATTATAACACCCATCTTATCAACTCCATGATTATGACACTATCTAGAAACTTCTCTATTGAATTAGAATTGGTAGGTGTAAATACAAAATTTGAGGGATATAAATACTTCAATGGCATGAGTGACTCTAAATGAATTACACCTATAATTTATCATTATGTGTGCATGGTTGATGTTCTTGGTTGTGTTAACTATATTGGGGAAACCCTAAACTTTATCATCAAAATTACAACTAACCATGTGGTGGTTATGCGGACGTGTTTGTTTTGTGTTTGTAGACCACATAGGAACATAGAATTATGTTAGATCCTAAAAATGTTGTGTCTGATGTTATTTTTTTAAACATCTATAAAGAGGTGGGGATGTGGGGTGACATTCAAATGGTAAGGATTTTGATGCAAGATAGAGGAATTAAGAAGATTTAAACACACCCACATACACAAGATCTATGCAAATTTTGAGAAATTATATTTGAAGATGAAGGCATCATGGTATTTTATAAATTAAAGACATGCATTAAATGATGTGGTTGATGAAAATCATTTCCATACTTTACATAGGCATGATCTATGCCAATAATCATCAGCAACATTCTAATTCTAGCCTTCATTTGAAATGTGTCATTTAGATTTCATGGTGGATTGCATTTGTGTCATGTAGATTACACTTAGAATTTACATGACTTGAATCCATCAGAAAAGGATACACAACTTACAAGGTGGCAGGTTCTTTGATTGGATATTTTCTTTCGTGAAGGGTTCTTTGATAGTTTTTATTATTTAAGTTTAGTCTTGGTTTATCACTTCTTTTTTTGAGTTTCTTTCTACTCTTCTATGATATTTATGTTGATTTTTTGAGTCCCATGTTATTTTGCTCATCTATGGACATTAATACAATTTACTTCCTCCTTTCACAAGGAATATTAGGGCATAAAACTCATAACACACATGTCCTATATAAAACTCAGTTCTAGTATCATGGAGAGGGATTGTGACAACCCAAAAATGCAAAGAAAATCATTTTGTAGAGGAGATTTACATAGTTAAAAATCCTAATAAAATATAAGTATACACCATTTTGGAATATCTGTAAATAAAAGTCCAAATAGAACAAAGTGTAGATGGGTAAATTTATCAAGAAAAGGCTTTGTAGCATAGTTTAAGGTCATAATGGTAGGGGGTAAATATTTTAAGGGTGTGAAGCTCATAGATCACTCTAGGATATGAATGCTTATTTATCAACTTTTTTATTCATATATTTCTTGTCTTGGTGTGTTAATTACTTTAAATATATTTTTTATTCTCGGTTTGATGGTTGAATATAAAGAAGTAAAGAAAGGGAGAAAATAAGGAAGGAAGAAAGGAAGGAAATAAAAATTATATTAATGTCCATGAATAACCAAAATAAGTCAATGGGACTCAGATAGTATATTGAGTTATAAATATAAGTACTAGGGTAAGAAGACCTAGGTTGCAAAAAGTAATGAAACACAAAGTATATAAAAAAGTGAACAAAGTAAAAGGGGGTTAACCTAAAGTGGTTAAACCCTAATCCATAAGACAACACAAGTAAAAATGGACCTTCAAGGGAAGGACCTCTCAAATAAATATGGAGTTGATGAATATAAAGCATGACACCAAATTTTTTATGCCTCAAAAACCAATTTTGGTTGCCTTCCACATCACCCTCTCATCTACTCAAAGGAATCCATTAGTAGTAGAAGCCCCCAATATCATCATTTTTTTTAGATGGAGAATTTTTCCTATTTTACTTATCTTTACAAAAATGCATCCTTTCCAGTGTTGGTCTCATGAGATTACTATAGAAATATTTGTTTAAAAATGTGCTCTTGTAAAGCTACCTTTTTTAGGTATGGTGCCAGTGTTTATAGGGGTTATTTTTATTTGGATTCTAATGTCTATTCTATAAAAACAAAAAATCCAAGTGATGATTTTTAAAATTCCAATGCCTATATTAAATTTTAGTGAAGGCCCAAGCACAATAAGTGCAAGTTTAGTGATACTAAGAAATATTTTGCATATGTAGGAGGAACATTTCAAAACATTTTAAACACATATGAGGAATATTTTTGTAATAGTTGAAGGTGTAGTGGTTTGAGGAATAAAAAACCTACACAATAAATAAGAACACTATTGGAAAAGCTTGGAAAATATTAGTCATCACAGGGATCTAAGTTTTGTTGGTAATGTCCACTCTCATGATCTAAGTAATTACAAGGTAAACAGTGAACATTTTCAGCAATAGTGAGACACACAGTGAGCAAAAAATATCATAATAAGCTAGGTACATCTCTCCCCTCTTTCTTTTTCAATTTCAAATAGTCTAAGTGTACTATCAATATGCCCTTTTCATTCATATTGGTATGATTATTTCCCTATTTTACATAATTTAAATATTCATAGTTTTACTTCATTTTGAAAAAATTAATCACCAAATAAGTAAAAAGTATTATATATTTAAATCTAATATACCATGGATCTAAAAAAGGTTTCAACATATGCATTGTTGAAGTTTTAGGAAGCATTTTTCTATTAATCTAGATAAATAACACTTATTACACACACACACACACACACACACACACACACACACGTATATATGTGTGTGTGTGTGTGTGTGTGTGTGTGTGTACATATATATGTGTGTGTGTGTGTATACACACACACACACACACACACACACACACACACACACACATATATGTATATATATATATATATATATATATGTATATATATGTATATGTATATATATGTATATATATGTATATATATATGTATATATATGTATATATATGTATATATATATATGTATATATGTATATATATATGTATATGTATATATATATATATATATATATATGTATGTATTTATGTATGTATACACACACACACACACACACACACACACACACACACACACACACACACACACACACACAACACCACACACACACACACACAAAAAATTCAAAATGGTATGAATCTATAAAACTATATTTGATATCCCCTTGAAATATAGGTAAATATTCTAGTTTATGGTACTTCTCTTTTAAATTATCACTTTAAATTTTCGAAAATATACCCATAGAAAATATGTATTTTATAGTGAATATTAATAAGATTTGGATTGAATTCAACCTTTTCAATGCCCCATAATATTTCACTTTGACACTACACCATATTTTATCTTAATCAACATAATTTTTCTTCAGCCTTGAATAACATTTAATTACTTCTATCTTGGAAATATTCCCTTTTAGTAGTTTATCCATTTAATGAGCTACCCATTGTATATTTTATCATTATACATAGATTGCTTTTGAGATGGAATAAATAACACATAATAAATAACATTATGTTTTTCCCAAAGTATGTCAAGGGGAAAAGTATCCCATCCTCAAGATAATCTTCCTAATGTTTTGTTAAATTTTACTCAGTTTGATAATGCATGATAGTGGCTTGAATAAATACCCTTATTGGTTACTTTATGGTAAAAATTCCCTCTTAACTAATGTTAAAAACATGGGTTCAAACACAATGTCATCCTTATGTTATTCAATTCATAGAGGTGCAAAACTTGAATAAGGTTTATTCCTTTCTAGGTTTGAAAAATATAAACATTGTGTTTTAATCCATAAGCATGGCCCCTGTTATGTTAGAATTCCTTTGTTTTTATTCTCCTTTGACTGAACACATTTTTATCTCTAACAATCCAAGCTCAAAGTATCATTATGGGTGGAATTTTTTGGTTTACCTATGACATTATGGTCATTTACATGGAGACTAGTTATCCCCTTTGTGTGTTTAGTTTACATCAAAACCAACTCATTTTATGCTCTTATGCCATAAAGGATCATCTATATGGATTTATTACTCATGAAATACCTTTAAGAAATAATATATATTCATTTTGGGGAGAAATGTTTCTCCCAATGGTTGATATAAATCAATATTCCTAATAATTTTTGCTATTTTTAATCTTTAGGACACAATATAAATGACTTTCCTCTCATGGTCACTACCAATCCACTATTTAAGGTCATTTATAAATAAATCAAAACCAAGGTGGGGTATAATTATGGTTATAAAGTCTAGGCCAATAATCAAAATAATTGTAACAATATAGCCCCATTGAAAAACCCTAATAAAACCATCATTATTGTTATTGTAAACTTTCCATTAGTTTTTCAAACCCTAGTTACATAGGCTCCTAAAGAAAACTCTACTAGGTCATTAATGGTTTTTAATATGAAAGAAAATAATATTATTTTTAAATCATAAGATAATTTGACTCAGAGTCTCTCTTTTTCAAATCACAAGAAACTCTGATTCGGAAGGTCCCTATAATGGAAATAATTCCCACAACTTCATCTAAAAAACCTATGAAAACCCCTTTCCTCATAAAAATAAACAAAGTGTTTATGGACCCCTTCCCTTAGTCCATGGTTTGGGATATTTATTATAACATTCCATATCTACATATTTAATGTTTGCAAGAAGTGAAAATTATTTATTTTTATCTATATATATATATATGTATATGTGTATATATATATATATATATATGTATGTATGTATATGTATATGTATATATATACATATACATATACATACATATATATATATATATATATATATATATATATATATATATATATATATATATATATATATATACATATACATATACATATACATATACATATACATATACA